>CM060876.1:22298774-22556710 GCA_030737845.1 Acorus calamus
ATTGTAAATTTAAATCTAAAACCTTTTGTTTAAAAGCCCTACAATCCCTATTGAATAATTAATTAGTTACAATTTGTCCCATTGAAACCAAAAGACCCAAAACACAAGATCCTTTTTTTCTTGGCTTGCATCAAGATCCCTTCCACAATGCCTTGTTCTATTCTCCTCATCTATCTGCTCTTGCCCACATTGAGTGAGAATTTTTGGGATCATAGTAGTCTAGAAATGATGATGTGACCTACCAACAGTTGATCCAAACGAATAGTTGTTGATTGTTCATCTACATCCTCATCTCACAAAGCAAATCGGTCAGACAAAGCCTGCGCCTTATGGATTTCTAGATGCCCTCTGTTGAGATTAATGAGAACCCTCACCATCCTCAGTTTCTCAAAAACCAGGTGGAGACCTTCCAACCCCGGGAATTCAATCCTTTTGAGGAAAGTTCCACTTCCCCTTCCCTGGAACTTCTCCAGCTTCCTGCCTCCCAATCGCAGCTTCCTGCCTCCTGATAGCATCACTTGAGAGTTTCTCATACTAAGAGGAGCAAGAGAGACTGAAGCTAACCTCTTGAATTATATTCTCCTCACCTTCACCCGGGAAAGCCCCATGCTTCCTGCCCCTCAAACGCATTGCTTGAGAGCTTCTCACATTAAGAGGAGCAAAAAGACTGAAGATCGGGTTTTGGCAGCAACTGAAAATGGAAATCAAAATCACGCAAAAGTTCTTGTTTTCCATGGAGCGCATAAAGATCCCGCCAGTTATTTGTCAAGGCGCAGAAGTCTAAACACTCAGAAAATACACTGAAACAAAGGGGAATGGAATAACAAATTGATATTCTGTTGGGTACGAACCCGGGCAATTTACAAAGTACTGAATGCTAAGATTAAATGTTTATGACAAGATTGCTTTGGTGATGGAAAAGACCAAGAAGATGACGATAAAGATGATATGGATGATCAGCGAAATAATACACATTGAAATTCTCAATGAGAATTAATATCATGATTCTAGTAATAAGCTCCAAAAGGGCACATGCAAACAATAAAACAAGAACAAAGGAAGCTTACATTCCTATCATATTTGGCCTCTCAGTTGATACATCCCAAGCCAAAAGCGCCCCACGCCTATCACCAACAAAAATCCATTCCAAGGTTGGATGAAATGCAATTGCACCAGCTCCAATGAGCTTAATTGTATTATCAACTGCATCTCCCAAGAAATGGGGACAAGAATATATCATATTGCATGGAAATATTTAACAAGACGTTGCTAGAGGATAACACAAGATCCAAAAAAAAAATAAGCGTCTTACGTTGCAGCGTATAGAGCACAGCATAGGTGTGGATATTGTAAGCTCGAATCAAACCATCTTGATAGGCAACATACTGAAAGAACAAAAAAATTATAATTATAAAAAAGAAAAAATAGACAAAAAACCACTTAGAATAATGTATACAATCAATACTAAGGCCTCGCTTATAAAAAAGCATGCTTGTTACCAATATAGCAACACGAGGGTGGCAAGCAAGGTTGACAATGGGCTTTTTTAAATCTGTCTTGATTTTCGTTGGTGCCCTCCCCCCTTCAACAGTGCCAACAACTGTGAACAGCCCAAATTATTTTCATAATTTTTACATAGCGAAAATAAGCAGAATAATAACTTTTTCAAGCTAACACTAGGGAAATCCTGATTAAATAAAACAAATTTGGAACCTGTAACACTCATCCGCCTATGAAAGCCAAAAAATACAACAGGTTGGAGAGGTGTGAGAGCAAGATGAACTTCGGTATCGGAGGTAATGTTCTCCATTCTCTTTTCAGGTGAATGCAGCACCCAAGTTTGTTGAGTATCAAAATCACAAGATCGAATCGTACAGTCCTGGAAAACACCAATTATGAATTAAAACCGTTAAGAGGAGAATCATTCCACTTTTCTAAATATAAATGAATATAAAGAACCTTCACTTGCACAGTAATAAATTATCATTGAGACTACATGTAAAAATTAAGAAGTGAAATCCCTAGAAATGGTTAGGCAGTACAAGCAAATTGCCTCCAGGGATGGACAGTGTTGGGCTAAAAAATTGGAGCCATTGGCATTATAGGGCTATATTGAAATTTCATATTCTCTTAATCAGTTAACCACACATCAATGAGTACAGGATCAGTTTCTCCTCTGTATGAGATTGAAAAGATGTTGTAAACCCAGAAAATTTAATGGCTTCCGAAAAGCTCCAAAATATATGATGCATTAGTTATACCAAAAAAAAATTTAAGAAATATATTGTCAACCATTCGTTATCCCTAGGATTGGAGACATAGCTCAATGGTGAAAAGAAAGCTTGCAACCATGAGATCATGAGTTCAAATCCCATGCATAACAGACAAAATCCCTCCCTGTGTCACTTTCTCTCATCGATACTAAATTGTTGGATCTCTTTATTCATTGGTGGTCTCCATTGTACAAGCAGGGAGCACCCATTACTTCTTCACCAAAGAAAGAACTAAATAACCTGGGAAATTGTACATCTGCCCCATTACTAAATTTTGGACTTTTAAAATTAGCGTTATTAATTTGTTATGCCTCTGTGACTAGTGTTTCTCTAATTTCAGGGTTCTTTCCCCCTTCCTTTTTCAATAGGTGGCTGACATGCAACCCACAAATTTCTGTGTGGTAGCATCACATATTCACACGAGTGATCGTACAATGCAGTCAATAGGGCACCCAAAAGGGACCACGTACTGTGGTGTCACACTATGTGACCCATACACTGGTGGCCACATATGCGACTGCATTTAGTAACTATGGTTAAGTTACATATTGTGTAATGGCTAGAGCTAGGAAAGCCACCACTTTCATTCACACACACATGATTCAATCATGAACATTAAGAACCCAATATTACAATTTAGCAAGTAATAACCCATTTCGACACAATGCTCCTTACAGGCTCACATTTCAATCAATGAGAAACCATCAAGACAAACAGAGATCACTCACAGTCTCAACAAAGCACTGTACGAATATGCGGTCTATGCGAGCCCATATGCGGTTTGGTCCAAAGATCGAACCACATAAGGTCAGGCAGCCCAATATGTGGTTTGCATACACATATGCAGCCACAAAAATATAAAAATTTAGAGATCACATAAAAAAAAATTGGGCTGCTTTTTTTTTCTTACTTTCTATTTTTCTATACAACTAGGATAGGTTCATTTCCCTATCCACTATCAACTTTACATTTGATACTCATTCTCCAAAAATAAAAAATAAAACCTAGATTTGATACTCGTTTAACTAATTTGGGTACTTTGTTATTCACATTTGACGGTATTTTTCATCAACACACTCCACATCAGCTAGCAAGCACTTTTTTTAATAGGTTTGTATCTTTGCTTAGCTTTGTGAATTTGTACTTAAAAAGCTAATGTAGACGTACTTTTATTGTCCAAATTGTTCTTTAATTCGTGATCAAAGGACTTTCTAATAAATTATTAGTCAGATCTGCATATTTATCTTTTTATCTATTGTTTGAAAATCATCATATTTTTTTATTAATAAAAAAATAAAACAGCATATACTTCCATATACCGGATAAACTCTATGTGATAGCCAGCCATGCAAACCGCATATTGCATTTTTAAACACTGCAACATAGTGAGTTAATAGCCCTGGTTAAAAGATAAAACCAATAGAAGAAACCATCATTTCAAAGAATTTTAGGACTTTATCACTACAGCATGAAATGTGTTGCATTTTGGTACAAGTATCTCTATTTTCCCTAGGGGGTTTCAAGACTCATCTCACTATCAAATTTAATGAGAATTATATGTCCTCCTTTCTTTGGAATCTATGAGCTCATACTAGCATTTCAATGCAATAACACTACCAAAGAAGATGACATTACAAGAATAATGCATCTTAGTGATGACGTTACTCAACCATTAAGGATGTTGCACTATGGTTCATATATCAAGGATAGAGAATAGAGATGAGTGGCTTCCTATGGGTTAGGTCATGGGTGCCGTTAAGATGGAAAAAGAAAAATTTAGGGTTAACTTTTTTATAATTATATTAAAAAAAAACACTTTTTTACCACGAGATAATTAATCAACCAAGGTAGACCAATTAAAAAAATAACCATAAGTAAAACAACACAATCTCCATTGAATCATGCTCCATTTTTTCAGCACTGGTGTATATTTCAAGGCTATGGACCAAAACAAGACGAATTCTATACATGTTATAGGATGATTTAACATTCTCGAGGAGATGATGTCTAACAAAGGCAAACTTCGCATATTTGTTTAAGCAGATTCATAAATCAGTCTGACCCAACAGATATAAGAACTTAGCCTACAGGTGATTTGACAACAGAATACAATAGTCAATTAGGTTAAACTAGCTTTATGCACGTGGTACAACATTTCATACTATATATGAGTAAAATAATCATAATGATTTAAACATACATTTAAATGTGGAGTTAAAAAAAACGTATCCCAACCAAATCATCGAGTTTGTTATTAATTTTTAATTTCAAGAAATATGTTACAGTTAAAAAATACCCTTATATATAGGAAACTTTGAGATAAAAATATATATTGTATCATCTCATTCGCTAAGAAGAATATTTATTTATCTAGAAGAATTAGTTAAAATGTGAACTAAAAATCATATATTTCTATAAATTTATTTCTTTAATTAATAACTTTATGAAATTCAATAAGATAGATTTGATGAATATCTAAATCATCCTTAAATATATTGACATTACAATTTGGAGTAGGAGAAATTTTTCATTCTTACCCCAGTCTAAAACCAAGATTCAATAAATATGTTCGGTCATTAGATAAAATTAAGGTTAAGACCGGAAACGGAAAACATTAAGGCCTGGTTTAGTAAAGGGATAAATATTTAGAATAAGTTAGCCTAATTTATAGGGATAAAAAAACTATTATTTTTATTCAGATTTACATTTGGTAATGCATTTTGTTATTATCATTTTTTTGTGTTCTTATCCTTAACTTTGCATTTGGATCACATGATCTAAAATATGGGATAACTTCAAAAAAAATTAAAAAATATCAAGTCAATCATTTCTATTAGTGGGACATTAATATTGTTGGTTTTAGTTTCCATGAAATTTTTGGTTTTTGTTATTTTGGGAAGGGCAGTCATAAATGTTATTCATGTTTTATAAAATGAGGTTAAAAAATTGAGATAAAGTCTATTCCACCTTTTACCCCCCACTTTTTCTCTTAAATACAGACAATTGTCCATGTTTTATCCCTTTTTTTTTCTTATGCCATATGAGATAACATGTGATTTAACCATATTTCCCCATCCCAACCCCTTATCCTAATGTCAAACTAGGCCTAAAGTTGAACATAGTCATGGTTAGACTAATAGATAGATGCATCACAAGGTCATATACCCTCATACACAATAAAATACTCATGAGGAAGAAGTCAAGTAATTAATGTACAATTGTTAATTTAGGTCGTTAGCAGGGAGGGCCAAAAATACAAGTGCTGATAAAGTTTGTGAATTAGAAATTGGATTTATATAAGGAAATGCCAAGTTATGCTGGATTTTTCTAGGTTTGACAAACAAAGTGATTAGAAAGTCAATTTCACTAGGTGTCAATGTTCTGTGTTCGGTCCGCTCTCTTTAAAGCCTTGGTCAAAAGGAAGAAAAAGAAAGCTTCCCATCTATTTCTTCATTATCAATGCTCGTGTACATAGCAGACACCAACAGATCTAAATTGCTGAATAGTTCAAAACTTCATGTCTGAGTAAGTAGGGAGAACAAATCAAAAGCTATTTTTCAGAGGCCATAAAAATGAAAAGGTCAATAAACCTAGGCCACAACTTTGTTCATCAAACAGAGGATAAAAAAGATTAGCCATTGATAACATAAAAAGAATTTTCGTGCAGCTTATGCAATGTTGAGAATGAATCAAGGAACCATCTGTTCTTTATGTGTTCCTTTAGCTCACAATTATGGAAGAAGGTAGGAGAGGTATTAGGGACTTCTTGTTCTTTTTCAGATATGAATACCATGTGAAGGTGGTTTAAAGAGCGTAGAAAGAAGGGCAATAGAAGCAATCTTGCCAAGTTTCAATGGTTGATTCCTCATGCTAACATTTGATCCATTTGGCTTTCGCGTAACGGAAGAGTTTTTCAAAATAAAAGAGTGTATTGGGAGAACACTTGGGCTGCAATCCCATCGATGCTTCGGGATTGGGTAAAATACATTTTGGAGGAGCCTTCACCTAGTTCGTTGATGGGTTCCGATTGGGGGAGGGGTTCATAATTACTCGGGTGTTTGATTTTATTCTTTTTAACCTTTTTCCTTCTTTTATTGATGTAAGGAGATCCCTCGTCTCCTATTCCGGGGATTTCTTTGAAATAAGATTCTCCTATCCATTTCTCAAAAAAAAAAATTCAAATACAATCTATACATATCAAATATAAGGATTTGATCACAGAACATCTATACATATTCAACAAATAAATTTCATGGAAAAAAAAAGGTAAGGAAACTATGACTATTGCTTAGTTTAAAAATAAAAGAAATCTAGCATTGCATATTTGAATAAATAATTGCAACCATAAACATTGAAGGAAATTAAAATGCAGTAGAAAACATTCCACATAATTAGATTGTTTATTTTACAATACAAACCTCTAAAATGGCAATCACACCATGCCCACTAGTGGGATTATACAACATACGGACAACACGCCCACCAATTTCGATAGAAGAAATCTTGCTCCCAGTAAGAGCATCAAATTCTGCCACATGTACATTCATTACAGTCAGTAAACTTCATAAATGTAGTAAATAGCATCATGGCCAAATATTGAAGATATAATTACTTAAATACAAGGGAAGTTAGATGCTTCTAATTGAGGCAGAAGATACACTATGCACATTTATGCTAAATAATAGATAAATTAGTGAACCACCAAATTCTTTTCAATCTTGAAAAAGATAATACAAGTTTTAGTAGTAAATGTCTAAGAAAAATGGTTCTCTTTCTAACCCACGCAGGTTTAGCTCTTTGGCTAGAGCCATGGGTTTGCTCCCATAGGTCTAGAGTTCAAATCCCCTTGGGCATACCCAGTGCACCTGGTTTTTGGTGATTGTGTGGATCTATGGTTTTCCCAACAAATGTCTCCTAAGATGGGAAGGTGTGCTCGACGAGAGGAGAGGTAATCAGTTTATCAATGAAGATTCTCATTTAGAATGTTAGAAGTCTCCAAGACCTGCAGAAGAGAGAGGCAGGCAATGCAGGATTGGATGACGAACAAAATGATTGATCTATGTTTTCTTCAGGACCCTCTGGGAATGCAAAGACAAGAGTTGGGACTTCCATGTTTCATTGTCATTTGTAAGGGTAGTCAATGTAATTTGGAATTGGGCAGAAGGGAAATAGATAGAAGTGTAGGAAGAAGGAAAAAAATTGGGGAGCCCTCGGTCTCAGTGCTACTCAAAGTGTTGATCTCTTGGCCCACATAATGGTTTTCATGGTCTATTGCACAAATGTGGAGAGGAGGGGCGCCTTTTTGGGATCGGTTTGTTTCATCCATGAAATGAGGAGTTTCTCGCAATAAGTTCCATCTCCAGAAAAAACGGTCCTCTATTCGACTAGAATTAGATTGTGGGACTGTGGGAGAGGGCATGTTGAACGACCCATTAGCGAACCGAACCACAAGTTCACATTGAACTTGAAACAAATTCGGAGAAGTGTTAACCTCCCCACAAAAGGCTGAGAAATGCCCATAGACTAACATCTTAAAAAAAAACCTAAAAAGCAACACAATTCACACATAAACTAAGCCTCTTCCGTGTCACATAGTATTAAATTATTCATCCACCCACAACTGAAAAGACCAAATCATTCAACAGATCCCAAGAACCAAATTTGACCACTCCAAGCATCCAATTTTGCCCAAAAACAAACAGAACGCAAAGAAATCAAAGAAGAGTGAAACCAAGGTGCGATCCTTACCAATTATGTGAGTTCCAACGGCAACGGCGACGATGGCCTGGTTGGGGTGGAAGGCCGCGGCGTGGGGCTGGAGGGGTTTGGGGCCGCGGCCAACGTGACGGAGGTCCAGATGCTGCACCGTCGCCCACTCCATAGCCGGTTCTTCTTGATTCAGACGATCAGATCGGGTTTGATATGGAAACCCTAGACGGATCGAGATGGAGAGAGAGCTGGATCTGACATGACAGATCTGAATTGCTTGGGATGTTGAGAAAGTAGAAAGGCTTGTCTTTCGTTGTCGTCGTCCGATCGTTCAGGGGTTTTGATGTGGGCTTTCCTTCGATGAGAAAATCACACCCCAAGAAAAGTTATACGTCGTTGGATCAGATCACAAGGCTTTAATTATGGACGGGCAATTAAAGGGAAAATGTTGCACTTAATATTTTTCAGTCTAAAAATGCATACTTATTTTTATTTTTTAAAATTAATAAACATTATGGCATACGTTTTGATAAAATTATTTATTTTGAGTTGAATTGATCATAATAAGTGTAGGAAAAATTTAATAAGAAATAGGGTGTTGTTATACTTTTTTTTTTTATAGTCCAAAATATAGTCACATATACCTATCTAGAAATCCAATGAAACATTTACCTAGACAATGTATATACCTCGTTAAATATTTTCTTATACTTATTAGAAATAAAGCGATATACACTTTTTATCAAAACATATACATCATATCCTATTTAAAAATAAATAAAAATATGTGTGGTCTGAGTTTTGATTGATAAAAAAATTGAGTCTAACATTTTCCTAAAAAATATATCTCATTGAGAAGGTTTATATTTCACTAATGGCTAACGGGATATATACTTAATTAGGCGAGAGGCGTGCAAATTGATATGAGGGGTGCAAATAGAGATACCATATTATTACTGCAAAAGCATATATGCATCTCTCAAATATACGTGCACTTATATGGATTGTGGAACATATGATCCATTTAATAAGGAAAATATTATACTCTATTTTACCGTCCAAAACATGGTCTGTATATGTTTTCATTTTTTCTTAAATCATATACCACATCTGATGATATACTTTTATAAAAAAGTGAAGTATATAATTGAGTGATATCATTGATGGAATTGTTAAATATATTCTAATGAGATATATGTTACATTGAGTAGAGGGGGTTAACGAAATATATAAGATTGTACTTGAGACTACAAAAAAAATTGAGTATAATATTACTCTTATAAAAACTTGCACGCCCCAATTTAAACTTCTTTTTTTTTTTGTTGAGCCATCCTTTATAAAAAAAACTGCTACCTAGGTCCCAGAAATTAAGCCCCATTTGTAAGCCCCAATAAGTGGTACTCTCCTATTGGTTTCCTATTTGACTTTTTCTAACTACTAAAATGACAATGACAAGACTACCCTTCTTATAATTTTAAAAATAAATTCTAACTAACTAATATTCAAATTAAACCTCATAACTGAATCCCGCAAAAGGTGGCACCATTAAATTTTCTCACTGACCTAACATATTTCTAAAAACTTTGAATTTTAGAGTTTTGATTTGGGTGAAACCATATGAACGAAAAATAACAGATTTCTTCCCATAAAAATAGAATTGGAATTTAAATTTAAATACATGTGTATTTATATTTGAATTAACAAATACCTTAAAAAAATAGGCTGGAATTCAAATTCATATATAGATGTATCTGGATTTGAATGAATAAATACCCTCAAAGAATGGGCTGGGGATTCAAATTCAGATACAGGTGTATCTGGATTTGAATTAATAGATACCTTCAAAAAATGGGCTGGGATTCAAATTCAGATACAGGTGTATCTAGATTTGAATTAACAAATACCTTCAAAAATGAGTTGGAATTCAAATCCAGATACAGGTGTATTTGGATTTGAATTAACAAATACCTTCAATATGCATAATTATACACATAAATAACAATATAAACAATTATACAACTCATATCTAAACACAAAAGTCCCAATTTAATACCGACAATTCCTTTGCGAGCTTCTAACAGGGGCTTCCGTGGCTGCTCGCTGCCCTTCCCCCTCCGAGTCCCCTTCCCTTCTCCGAGTCAACTTGCTCTCTGCCCAATAATCATTATTGTTGTTCTCTTATGTAAATCGATTGGACAGTGAGAATGAAAAGAATGCCCAACCGATCAATAATGGGTTCCACGAACAGCACCTGCATAGATGGGTCCATCAAACATAGACAGAGATTTTTCATGTACTTGTCTATCCCTCCAAATTTTTGAAAACGATGGCATTGATATTGAGATTCAATACCGATAGACCCAATGGGTTGTTCACCAAAAAAAAAATACTGTAGGTCATCTTCACGAGAATATTATGAGGTCCAATATGGTAAACAATGGCTCTAATTTGAATTTATTTGCTTTTAAAAAAAAAAGAACAAACCAAATCGTAACCACCTCGTAAATTAAGGGATTGGTTATGATATAAAAACACAAATTATATGAAAGGGGTAAATTGGAGATTTCAATCTTGCCACCTCATGAAGTCTACCAATTGAGGCCTAAAAATCATTATTGATAAAAAAAAATTTGTTGTTGAGCCATCCTTTATAAAAAAAAATTAATTTTCACACCCATCCATCTCAAAACAATAAAACATTGTACTTCTTGTTTTTTGGTAGATAATAAAACATTATTCTTTGATGCACACTTAAAGAAGACGAGGAGGAGAAAAAATATGCATGTTGTTGTCACTAGGTTTATTCGGGCATGGCATCTATTTCACGAGGTATAAAACTTATCAAGGATTTGTGTTGATAAGTTTTTTTTTTAAAAAAAAAATAGAAATAGCTACCACGATTTCACTCCTGATTTCGAAGTACAATTCTGATGGGGATGAGAAGACATAGAGAAAGAAAGAGAAAATAAAGATGAGGATTTGACAGCCGATTTCTAGTTAGAAGAGGAATCTAACCCGAGCCATGGGCCGTCATCGTCTTCCAACTATTCTATGATCGTCATTCACCCATTTAGGAAATTCACCTTCCAACTATTTGTGTTGATAAGTTGATACTGGATGGTATAATGTTTGGATTTTTTTTTTAATTTCTCTAAAATTTTGAGGGATTGAATGACTATTTGCGTCAACAATAGATTTCATGCGATTTTATATATAGATTTGATTTTTTATTTTAATTTTAAAATTGTGTGTTTGTTTGAAAAAATAAAATTTTATTTTGTAGTAATTTTTAAAGGATGATTTATATTATTATAATTTATCTGTATTTGAATAAAAGTATTTAGGTTTAGGTTGGAATTGAACTTTCAGAAATTTTAGGATATACATTGTTAATTTCTTCATAATTGAACAATAAGACGTGGGATGTACAAATGAATTCAGATTTGGGTTTGATTAAGTATGTGGGTTTTCTAAATTAAAAATTTGAAACTTTTGGGGCGTGCAAAAAAAGGGGCATGCATATTGATTTGAGGGGTGCAAACAAGAGGCACCCAAAGCAGTGTTTGTTTGGATGTTTAATAAGTATGATTTGTATAATAGTTTGATCAAACTCTATTCTTAAGAAGCCCAATTTCTTTTCTTTTTTTTTGTTACTCCAAAAGCGATCTAGCTATAAGTGTTAACATTATGTGAGAATAAATTTATTTGTAATTGTAACTTTGAAAAAAATAAATAGTATTATTTATATGTAAACGGAAAACCATAAAAATTAAAAGTAAAAAATTTGAGCAAACAGGTGAAAACTCGGGCATACAACCAACAAAATACACCATTTATCATAGGGGTTTCAAAATAACATTTCCCTAATTGTTGTATACAACTATGTACACTTTGAAACACGGAACCAAGTAGTCTCCTAAAAATTGAGTCCTAGAGATCCCCAGTTTATTTGTTAGCTTTTTTTTTTTTTGCGACTCAAAATCTCGACCTCCCCTTGAGGGAGGGTGCATCTCGACCCCAGTTTATTTGTTAGTTTAAGATCTTATTGCATACTTATGAAAGTTGGGGAGGTCATGTTTCGTATACATCCTCTACAAATTTATTTCTTATCTTTTATTATATAAAATCTTCATTCAAATCACATATTTGTTAAAATTTATAAGTTGAAGATTATATTTTTTAGCTTAAAATATACATTTATTGCATGTTTATTTAAGCTTAGAATTTATTTAAGCTAAAAACAACTTTGGAAAAGTCAAAATCGAAAATTTTAGTAGAGTGCTTCTAATATTATAGCTCACAAAGCGTTTCAAATAATGTTTATTTTATACACTAATGTCCTAACATTTTTTTTACTAACAACAAATGTCATTTCATCTCCTCCCAAATTTTTTATCTCCTACAGTTTAATTAGGAATTTTGACAACTACCCAACAAAAAAAGTGTTTTACGAACTTATCTTAACAAAAAATACAATGCTACTTATAACATATTTCTTAACATTTATAACAAACATATGTACTACTTATCAGAAAAATTAAAATCTATAATCTATAATTTGTAAATTTTAATTGCAATAAACATAGTTTGTACATAGGAGGCGGATATACCCACACCATATAATGAGAAATCCACCCCACATTGAATGTTAAAAAAAGCTTCTTTTTTTTAGTTCTTTTAAAATGGAGGTACACAAAATGATGCCTATAGTCAGCGAGGATTTCATTTGTTTGTACTCCACCCGAGGAAGGACCTTTCAAACTTAATTTTCGTGTCTATGTCTGAATCTACATGTGTACTTGTAGATTTGCCTTCTTCCATATCCTCCCCCTCTACCTCGGGATCTCTTACTTCCTCTTGTTCAACATAAGGAACTATTGATCTAGATGGTGCATATGTGGCAAGTTTTTCAAATTGACATCTTCGAAGAGAGGCGATTGTATAATGCATTGCTTTTGACACCATATTAAAACCAATGTACAAACACTACAATTTAATCAACCAATGATACAAATCAATCACAATTTGACAAATGATTTAAACCATTCTAGGAAAATAAAATATCATTCATCTCATAGTTTAATCATTCTTTGTTTAATGATTTTGCATTTGTTATTAATTAATCATTTTAATCTATAGTTTTGCTTAATTTCATTGAATTAACCAAGGTCCAAAACTAAATGCAAATTAACAAACGCTTCAATAAAAATAAAAATAAAAAAAAAAAGCATTCAGTTTACTATTTTCAAAGAACATGCGTTTCTCTTGCTTAGTGACAATGCCAATATCAACATAATTTCCAAATCTTTGATTCATTCATTATTCATTTAATCAACCAATGCTATAAACCATTGTACAATGATCACATTCAACCAACCATTTACCAACTAAGATGTCCCACAAAGCCACAAACAATCCAACCCTAAACTTAGGTTTAAAAATATATATATTGTTTCTACTAACACCTAAGGTTACCAAGAGAAAAAAAATCACAGCTAGGGTTTGCAAAGTTTATCTGATTCACTAGCAATAGAAAAGCTTGAAAATCTTCAACATTTAGGGTTCAATAAAAAATAACATGAACAAATCATTCAATACCTAAGCTTCAATTTAAAAAAAAGGCATGAAGAAGAAGAGGATTGTGTATATCAAATCACAACCACTAATCATGCCGGCGACCGGATGGGGACATGGCGGATGGGAACGGTGGGTGAAGAGACAACAATGGAGGCAGGGACGACTGAGAAAGAGGACGGCCGTGTGGGAAGGGGAGAAGTAAAATGGAGGAGAGAGAGAGAGAGAGAGAGAAAGTTGGTGTAAAATGGTTGGTGTGGGTTTCCACCGTGAAATTCACATATATACTGAGGTGTAGGTTTAGAGATTGACAAAAAAGAGTAGTGTGGGTTAGATAATTGATGCATCACGGTCATGTACTATTCGATCAATGTTAAGAACTACTAAATGAAGGATTAGAGCGTAGTCCTACGCTACATCATTAATGGTGTGGGTTTTTCAAAATATGGTGTTGGTGTAACCGTCCCCATGTACAATATCTTCAAAAGTCCATTTATTATATAAAGAAGTTGAAACATTTGATCAACATTGTTCTTTTTTTTCTTCACATGTTGTGTTTTTTGTCTTTTTATTCATTTATTTACTTCACACAAACCCTATTTTTAGTTGCAATTGTAATTTGTATTAGTCAAGGTACAATCTTTTTGTTTGCTTTCTGCACGAAAATACAACACAAAAAGAAAAGCGTGCAGTGTCATCCGAGTGAGATACTCATTTGGTGAAAAACTATATATCTTGAAAAGAAATTATTTATTATACACACAAAAAGAAAAGTGTATCGTCCAAGTCAAATACATATTTAGTGAACAGTTATATATCTTCAAAAGACATCATTTATTACACACACAAAAAGAAAAGTATGTCATCCAAGTTAGATACCAATTTGGAGAAAAATCATATATCTTCAAAAAACATCATTTATTATACACACAAAAATAAAAGCGTCATCCATATGAAATAACAATTTGGTGATAATGATACATGTCAAATAAAGCAAAATAACTTGAGAAGTTCAGAGATGAAGTGTGGCATTTTAATGATTTGGTTTGTTGTTTCATCTCTAAGAGCAACTCCAACGCATTTCCTTCATACACCTTCACCATTTTATAGGGATGTTGTAGATAAAATTGACTCAAACCCCTCCTAAAAGAACTCCACAAATCATAGAGAAATGAGGTCCCACCACTTCAATTATCTAATTACCCTTTGAATAAGTCTTGATGGATTCTTTGAGTTACAAAAAAATATGGACGTTGGGTAAGTTTTTCCAAGAAAACGAGACAAAATTTCTATCCTTTTCTGTGACCGTTTTTATTTTTCACTTTTTATATATATGTAAAAATAGCAATCCAAACCATATTTCTTTATCATGTATTTTTGTTAATGTTTTAAAATAATTATCGATAATTGTGAAGAAAAAATGAAGAGTTAGGTTGGAGTTGCTCTTATCTTCTTAGCTAGTTTCCAGATTCTCAATCACTTTTGGTTTATGAGATAGAAGTATCTTCATTCTCATTTATTCATGCATGAACACTCGTAACATACGATTTTTGAAATATTCAATTCTTTTTTAGTCAATATATTGTCGTTTCAGACAATTTTTTTCTCAAAAAAGACAGTGACAATTGATTTTAGCTACAATAGGAATTAATTTTCTTTTATAGTTTTTAAATTCTAATGATCTAATTTAGATTGGGCTGGTGGGTTGAGTTAGGTTTTAAACACAAATCCAACCCCACTTTAATAGATGAATTGCATCGGTTTACCAATAACACTCATCCCATTATCATTCATATGTGCAATGATGCGCAGATATAATTAGAAATTTTTTTATACGTTTTTAACAAGTCTAGACAATTCATATATACTTTATTTTTTATAAATATAGAATTTATTACATGAGGTATACTGTTTAAAATAATCAAAGTGTGTGGATTACATGCTAGGATGTAAACTGAGTTGAGGGGATGAAATTCTTCTTATAAATGTTTACTTATGGTTCTATAATTTCCGTGCTATGTGAATGATTTTATGGTAATGTACCTGAATTTCATATGGAAAAGATATTGAATTCTCATAAATCTTTTTAAAAACATAAAAAATCCCTATGAAACCTTACCTTTCTATTTTTATCGGAAGACATTTAAATAAATTATTGTTCTGACCCAAGTAACTTAACATGTGGTTAACGTTACCTTATGTTTAAATAAAAATAAATATCTCATCAGATGATATATTTTATTTAAAAAAATAAAAATGGTTGTCGATCTGAGTTTTTACCATCAAATAGATAGTGTAACATTTTCAAATGGTGATGTTACACTCAGGTCTCAAAAATACAGTCATGTATACCTTATTAGAAATCCAATAAGAGAAGTATATCGTTAAGCATATATGTATCTTGTTATATTTTGTCTTATACTTATTAAAAATGAAATTCATAACATATACCTAAATAGATGATGTTCACTATTTAAAAAAAAAAGTTTTAGACTGTAAAAATGATTGGGTCACTACTACAAAAAAAGGGTCAAAGATCACAGTTAAAAAACGTGATCTACCGAGCTGTGATCTTTTGTTGGTGACCGTCAGCTTTTGATTGATGATTTTATCACAGTAGATAACCATAATTGTTTGTTGGTAAAGATTGTGGTTTAACTGTCAACCGTGATCTTTTGTTAGGCAACGATTACGTTTTTAAGTTACCCCGTGATTGCTAGTTGATTAACTATCACAGTATTTATGTAAATCGTGATTATATTCTTAATACCGTGGGCTATTAGTGGGTTCAACATTTTTCTTTTTCAGATCCCCTGTTGTTAAGTGGGCTCATGCTTTTCACGTTGCTTATATAATCTGTAGTCAAAAGGTGATTGATCATGGTTGTGGACTCAAGTCGTACGTCAACCTCGCTACAGAAAAAAGTGCTTCATCAAGCACCCTAATGGAGGACTAAAAAAGGACTAAAATACTATGGTTGTTGTCCTGAGGCTTTCATTGACTCTCAGTCTTCTCGTCACTCTTCAGATGCACTGATGCAGTGCCAATATATTTCTTGGAAGGCTTCACGAGGCACACTTTGCATGAGGTAGATTATGACTGTGGTGCATACTTTTCAAAATAAATCATGCTCAAAAGATAAAGCATCTGGTTTAACAAACAAAGCAAAACAAAAATATAAAGATTTTAAAGGAAACACAACACACGAAATTTAATGGAAAATCTAATGTATTTTGTGTCACTAAAATATACATAGACTCAACAAAACCGACCCACAATGACAATTATAATACGTAGAAAACTCATCTTACTGATTGTGCAGTATGAGCTCTTTAGCCAATGAAAAACACATTTTTTTACTGTAATGAACAAGTAAGAAGAAGCATTTATTATTATGTTTGCATTAAAACTAAAAATGTCCTTGAGTGTGCCTATCTACGGCTATGATAGGGAGTGCCCACTTAATTCACTTTCCCCTCTCGTTGTAGGTGTGACAAAGTTGTTTTGTCCTCAATAGCTATACTGATGTAGATAGATAACAGTTCATGTATAATAAACAGACTTTTGTTAGTTATTTTTTTGTTATTTTGATTAAGAAATGTTAAAGTGATATTTTGTTATTTGGTTCACATTGAATAAAGTGAGGATAAGTAGTTGATAAGTTAAAATTTTCATTTTTACCCTTTCCTTTCATGACTATATATGTACACTTAACATGTCTGATTACATTGTTATTGTCTATGTACTTTGCTAATTGATTTTAGTACATTATTAATATTTATAACATGGACAGTCTAGTTATCATTCTTCTTAATTTTTTGTTAATCCAACTAGATGCTTTTCAATCTAGTACGTCAAGACCATGATTGAGACCGTAGTGAGGCGGCACTCGTTCAAAGCTTGTGAAATGACCCTTTTTTACATTAGTGAATGTCCATAAGATGGGAGGGATAATGATTGTCATCTGTATGGATGGGAGAGAGAGAGGGGGGGGGGGGGGGGGGGGGGAGGAACATAAATAAAAGTTGAAGATAAAATAAAAGGAAAAAGATAATCCTCATTGAAAAAAAACGACCTAGAAATAATATCTCAACTCATATTGGGGACCTAAAATTAAATTTTGATATTCTAAAGCCGTAAAATAATTTAGGAATATCCCGACGGATCTGTAATTAATCTCTAAGCTATCCTGAAGTCCATATAACCCCTCAAAATACTTATGTAAATTTAAGTAACTTTCTGAATTAAATTTTTATTGACTGATAAAAAATATCATGTGAATATCCTATTTCGGTTTGGGTTTATTTAGATTTTTCCAAATAAATAAATAAGAGCCATCCAGTCTCTGTCTTTAAAACGACATTTAACAAACCGAAAGAAATGAAACTTGTAATAAAACATGTGTCCAATCCAATTATCAAAATACTCCAGCTACAAAAGGGTCAATCCAATCAAACAATCAAATATCCTCTTCTCTCCTCACGTTCATTCACTCTTCTTCACCTTCCTCTCTCTTTCGCCCCCCTCTATTTAATATATTTCACCAATTACAAACACACACGAATCCTCCATATATATAAACACACACCAAACACAGAAACCCAAACCGAAACGAAACGAAACGGAAATGGAAGTGATGGTACCGATGGTGTCGGACTTCAACTTCGACAGCAGCAGCGCCTGCTCCACTCCCTTCATAAGCGCCCCATCAAGCCCCAAACGCTCCGATTTCTTCTACTTCTCCACCCCCACCAGCCCTTCTCGCTCCTCCTCCGCCGTCGCCACCCCCGCCGCCGCCGCCTCCTCCGACCCCGACGACTTCGCCTTCGACTTCAGCGGCCACCTCGACATCTCCGCCGCCGACGAGCTCTTCGAGGCCGGCAAGATCCGCCCCCTCAAACCCCCTCCACGCCTTCAGAACATCAACGCCGCCGCCGCCGCTGCCGCTGCAGATCATTTCTCGCCGCGTTCCCCCCGTTCGCCGATGGAGAAGGGCCGGCGGATCTTCCGGGAGGCCTTCTCCCCGAGGAAATCCGCGGCGGCGGAGGTCGATCCCTTCGAGGCGGCGATCGAGAACGCGCGGCGGAGCAGGAGGGAGGCTCCGGCGAAACCCGGCCGCCGTTCGGCGCGGTCGATGTCGCCCCTTCGCGTCTCCGATTTCGTGTGGGACGACGAATCGGCGGCGCAGAAGCAATCGCGGCCGTCGGTTCCGAAGGCGGCGTCGCGGAGCAAGAAATGGAGGTTTCGGGATCTGCTTCTGTTCAGGAGCGCGTCGGAGGGGTCATCAACGGCGGGATACGTGAGGAGGTACTGCGGGCCTTCGCCGTCGGACGCGAAGAGCTCGAGCTTCCGGTCGACGGACGGCGGTTCGACCGGGTCGAGTCGGAGGGGTTTGGTTTCGGCTCACGAGATGCACTACACGGCGAACCGGGCCGTGTCGGAGGAGCTGAAGAAGAAGACGGCCTTGCCGTACAAGCAGGGGTTGCTCGGTTGCCTGGGATTCAATCCGGCCGTCCATGGCTTCACCAGGGGGTTCACACGTGGACGGTCGTGATTCGTTGTTGGTTTTTTTTTCCTTCTTGTTTTTGATATATTTGTTGATTTTTTCTTTTAAACAAATGATAAATATGTGGTGGGGTGTGATTACATTTCAGTCAAAAGAGAGATTGAAGTTTGTGGATCTTGTGAAAATATATTTAATTGTGATGAGCTGATTTTGATGTCCAAACAGGGTTGTTGGGGCTGATAAATGTTGAATGTTTTGGAAGTTTGAATTATCATAATAGAAAATGAAGGGGTGTACTAATGAAATAATGAGGATTCATGCAGAAGTATATATATGTTTAAATACAAGGACACTGTTAACCCACATGAATGAATCATGAG
The DNA here is from genome assembly GCA_030737845.1 of Acorus calamus. Classification (NCBI taxonomy): domain Eukaryota; kingdom Viridiplantae; phylum Streptophyta; class Magnoliopsida; order Acorales; family Acoraceae; genus Acorus; species Acorus calamus. Next base: position 22,318,217 of record CM060876.1, read on the forward strand.
AGAACTTTCATCATTGTCTTCTTTTTTATTCAGGTGTCCTAAAAGAAAAACATTAGACTGTGGGGACAGTAGTGGTTGTTAAAACAAGGGGAAAGTATTCTTTTAATTATTATTTTTAGGTCTTGTAATTTTTCAGCATATAAAAACGCTCTTAAAGTAACAATTTTTTTTTCCATGTCGTTCTTTCTCCTTTTCGTAGTTTACCCCATTTTGATACCTTTTGAACATTGTTTTTGAGGGAAAGTTAAGTCCAATAAAAGAAGTTGCAATGGTTCAAAATGAAGAGCATGGAGATGTAACAATAATCAAGTACATTATCATGCATTATGTATAATGTTTTTTTTTATGTATAATGTTATTAACTTACACTGTTATTTATTTTTTTGTACACTATTGTTAATCTTATACACTGTTATGCATTTATGCACGTTATTATCCATTTAAATTGTTACCTAATCTGTATGTACGAATGATATTTGAACGGATTGACTTGAAAATTTTAACTCGGAGGGCTATCTGGAGATGTTTTCAAGGATATATGGACAACATGAAAAATCAAGGGGTTACAAAATTTTTCTCATAATGTTAAATCTTATATACTGTTTTTCATTATCAGAGTATCAAAAAGAACCATTTGCATCTAATTCAATTTGTCTGTAGAGATAGTAAACGAGTCAAACGAGCTGAACTTTAACATTTTTAAGCTTGACTCATTTATATTTAGACTCGGCTAGGGCTCAACACGGCTCGGGACCGAACTTAATTTTGTATTCCAATTTGGCTAGTGAAAAGCTCGATCAAAGCTTAGTTCGGCTCGTTTGTAAAACAAGCTCGTGTGTAGACTTAAACCAAGACTCGAACTCGAGCTCGTTTAGCTAAAAAAAACACGTTTAGCAATTAAAATATGTAAAAAATAGATAACATGCTAAAAATAGACAATTATATTAGAAAATTATCATTAAACAATCATATTTTAAAACGAGCTCATATAGGCTCGGGTTTAACTCGTCTACAATCAAGCTTTAAAAATTATTCAAATTCAACTCATTTATCTAATCGAACGAGCCTAAACGAGCTTCAATTAAGTCAAACCCCCAAGTCCAAGCCACGCCTGAGCGGCTTGGCTCATTTACTCCCCCTATTCTTCGGTTCAGTTTGTGTCCCAGTCTCACTTCATAGCTAGCCTAATATACATATATAATACTTACAAGTTTAGATTCATCATCATCATCATCATATATATATATATATTTCCGATAATATGCGGTCATGCGGTCGCGATCGCGGGCCGTTCGATCGCGGGTCCATCGCATCCAATGGTCGACGTGAATCGCACCCAACTGTCCGATGCGATGGACCCGTGATCGACAGCCCGTGAATCGCGACCGCACGACCGTATAATATCACGACTCTATATATATACGGTCGTGCGGTCGCGATTCACGGACCGTCGATCACGGGTCCACCGCATCGGACGGTCGGGTGCGATTCACGTCGACCGTTGGATGCGATGGACCCGCGATCGGACGGCCCACGATCGCGACCACACGACCGCATATTATCGAATATATATATATATATATATATATATATATATATATATATATATATATATATATATATATATATATATATTATCATTAAAAGGCAATTGGACACTTGGACCCTATTCATTATCTTTAATTTTCTCAAAAAACACTGATTATAGATAGAACAACCCTTCCCTCCCCATACAAAGAGCACTAAGACGAGAAGATAGTAGAAGATACTTAACTTGAACTTTAATTTCAATCTAATCTTTAATGATATCACTTGGTTTTAAAATTAACCGCCGACAGCCACCAGCCAACCATTGTTGAAACTTATATTACTTATATTGTCTCATCCAATCTAATCACACGTGCTATTTGTTTATACATTCGTTTTTAAGGTTTTTTTTTATGTGAATGATATAGTATTAACTATTATAAAATAATGGCCTTTTCGGGACTACTATGTCAAACATAGCAATACAATCTATTTATTTTGAGGGTTGATTCACACAATTCGTTTTACTGCCTGTTTTGAAGTCTCATACGTTATAATAACGTAATATTTGTTAGTGTATACTATGCTATCATAGTATATATTGCAGTCTATTTTTTTTATTTTTTCACTATGAAAAAAAATACACTAATGTATCTTAATATATACTTCATTTCATATAATAGCATACATTTCAAATGATGAGTATATAATTTTATATAAAAAAAGGGATGAATTGTAATTATGACTGTAAATGGGGTTACATGTATCTTTTTCCATTTATTTTATTACATAGATAAACTTTGATAACTATGCAATAATAAACCAATTGGGGAAAATTGTACTAAATTATCCAACCCTTAAACTTAATTGATAATAATAAAATAAATGAGAAAATAATAATAAAACATTGATCAGATAAAAACTAAACACACACGTAATATTTTGTTTGGTTGGCTCATAATAGTAGTTGAATTGGGTAAACCATTTTAAAACAAAAATTACATATATTAAATAATTTTATTGTCATATGAAAGGTATTCAACCTAATTAGAAAGGTTCACAATAAAAAAATATTTAATTCATTCAAATATATATATTATTTTGTTGTAAAGATGTGTATTTCATTAAACAAATGTTTACCTTTAAAAAATTTAAAATATAATAAAAATGACAAAAGAGATAACATGAATGACTCTCATCAATTAGAGCCATTTTTAATTAATCATTCTCATTTCCCTTTTTGCTAAAACACCCAGATACATGGAGTTTAAAATCCATCATCTCTAATCAAAATTATCTAGATCATAACTAGCTAGATTCATATGAAAGGAAAAAACTCTCTTTTTGGGCCAAAATTACAAACTGACCTATTTACTTCACCATACATATAATAAATAAATAACAAAAAAAAAAAAAACAGAATAGTCCACTGACCCTGATAACCCAGCCTATTATGCTGTCCTATTATATATTTATAACACCAGTCAAAACACAGAGATCCTCTTTGTTAACCATCTTATTGTTTACACCAACATGGTGAGGTCTCCAAATTAATGAGGTGATCCCATCTCCAACCAAACTGGGGGCTGGAGAGTCAATGCATGCCAACAGTCAGAGCCGTTTTTTTCGCAGTAGAATTTGACTAATACGTGATGGGCGTGTTTATTTGACCAAGTCAATCAAAGCAAGGCCTCTCTTTCTCTCCCCACCCACCGAACATGCATAGAACAGAAGAAAACAGGACCGAATGTATGCGTACTTCGTGGATCACGTTCACACTAGCATGCAAAATGACCACTATAAAGGGTTTTTTAAGTGAGGGAAAAATTAATATAAATCCCTCGAGAGTTAGCTGAATGAATTTTAGTTTATGTGAAATAGAAAAATCATCATAAATCCTTATGTTATTAAAAAATCTACTGACTTTACAGGGATTTTTTTTAATTTTTATAAGTTTCTAAGGAGTTATATTTTTTTTTACTGTTAGTAAGTATAGAATAGCATGATAATTTTCAAGAAAATTCAGGGTCATTTTACAAAATTGAATTTTTCATATCTTGTAGGAAATTTTTTTAATGTCATTTATTGAAGCAATGTAACTCAGAGACTAAATACGTTAGCCATACATACTTTTTAGTTATTTGTGATGATTTTTTAATTTTATAGGGAGTAAAACTGATTTAGCAAACTTTATAAGGAGTTGTATCAATTTTTCCCTTTTAAGGTATGGGTCATTTTTGTCTTTTTCTTGATATAGGTGTAGATAACCGTCCTCTCCTTTTCATTTATTTTAGGTATCTGTAAACTTCATTTGTATAGTAGGATATGCACTTTTTGGCGAGATAACGGCGGAGCAAGGAATTTATCTGAGTGGGGTGACTTTTAAACACAATCTTTTTTTTTTCTCCTATAGATAACTAATAATCATATTTATATTTTTTAAAATAAGTTTATTTTTATTAAATAGGAATTCATAAAGTAAAAAAATGATAATCTATTAACCTTATTTGTAATTCTAACAAGATGAAAGTGTGTAAGAGAAAGTCCTATATGACAAACATAAAATATAAATTTATCTAAAAAATACTAAACAAGATCAATTACAAATGTTTATTGGATATGTGCATCATCTCATGAAGTCCCTAAAAATTTGAAAAATTAATGAAAATTTTAATGGGTTTTAATGTGTCAATGGAGACAGCTGCCCCCACTTGACCTAATGTGGTTCTACCTTATTTGGAGGTCATTTACATTTATATGGTATATAATTTTTTTTTCATATACATGCGTATGATCTCGAAAAAAGATATATAACAATTGAGTGATCTTTAAGACCAGGTGTATTTTTTTTTTACATATCATAAGTGGGTTAGGTAGGGTTCTAAATAATTAATTCCTAAAATGAGATGTCTAGTACATATTCACAAAAAAGAAATGACGTACTATTTCCCTGATCAAATATCTCAATCCCACCGACCATGGTTGGTGGGATTGGAGACTCCTGAAAAAGAGAGGAAGAAGGAGACAAAGAGAGAGAAGGGATCGGAGGTGGAGGATGTTGGCGGGCAGAGGACGTCAAAGAGGGGCAGAGAAGAGAAAAGAGAGGGAGAGACAGAGACATAGAGGGGGTGGAAAGGGCAAAGGGGTACGACTCTCTCTCTCTCACTCCCTTTCTCTCTCCCCCTCTCTTTGTTACCCTTTCAATTTGGTTCTCTCTCCCCCGCCACCCACATCTGCGCCACTACCCCACCACCCCTCTCCGCCCCCTCCCCATCTCTCTTCCCTCCCCTCTTTCTCTCCCTTTCTCTCTCTCTCTCCCCCCTCTTTCTCTCCCTCGCCCCCTTTCCAACGCCCTCCAGCCGTCACCCCCTCCAACCACTGTCCTCCTCCACCCTCTCTCTTTTTCTATCTCTCCCTTTTCTCTCTCTCTCTTCCCTCTCCCCTCAACCAAGTTCCCAATCCCATTTGTTTGGGGGAATAGACGTTCCCTTCATGAAAATATTTGATAGATAATTTTCTTTTATAAATAATTACACAATTTTAGATTTCCTAGTGAACTCTAACGTCACAGTCAATATGTACATAAAATTCTTGTTTGTTATAATCTCTAACCACAACTCAGTCAACCACAAATTTTATTGCAAAAAGATGTGATGGCTAAGAAATATAATTTTTAATTAGTAGTAGACTTGTAAATTGATTTTGATAATCAAGTTTACAAATAAATAAAATAGGATAATATTTTTTCCAAATTCAAATATAAAATCTCACAAATTTTCCTCAAAATACTTTTACAAGAATATATGTTTTGATAAAAAAAAATTAATAGTAATTGAGAATCTATGTTTGAATCCATTTGAAAGTGATTAATGTTGAACTAGTTATTGCGAATAAAAAAAATGTAAAACCCGTTTTTAGCCCCCAAATACAAACCGCATCTTTTGTTTGTTTTCTTTTCTTTTCAAAATAATGTATTTTGGACCCAATGAGATAATTGTCCCTTTCTGTAATCTAAGTAATGCATGTCTCAAACTTCCTTTTCACCAACTTTAACATCAAACCCTTCACTACTTTTTACTCCACCCTACCAAGTGTCCCCCTAACATTTTCAGGGTCATCATGTGCTTTGTGATATGAACCAAAAACATGGGACAAAGCTTGGGTTCACCGAGCTCCTCTCCTTTTACATTGTTTGTGGCAAGCGTTCGAACTATTAGTTAATGTCGAGGAGTAATGGGGCTTCTTTCTTGGGAATGCTTCCAGACTGATAAGGACAGGAAGAAAATAACTAGAGAGGAAGCCTAAGTGATGGGGGTAAAGTAAAGAGAGAGAGACGTCGAAGAAGGGGCCCAACCCCCTCCGCCTACCACCCTGTCGCCTCCTTGGACTCTCGCTCCCCCCCCCCCCCCCCCACCACCACCACCAGCCTCTTTCAACGTCCTCTGTTTGTCGCCTTCACCTCTTGTGGCCTTCCTCTCTCTTTTTTCCCCCTTCCACCCTCCCATCTTAGACAAAGCATATATTTCATTAATTTTTAATGTTTATTATTCAATGAATTTATAAAAATAGACCATAAAAATATATAAATTATTTTATAAAAATAAATATCTCACAATTATCGTCTAAAAAATAAAAATCTAGACTGCATATAAGACTTTAATGTCCCGTTTGGGAAGCGTAATATGCGAGAATAAAGGTAGTATAAGGATGGTATAAAAACAGATGTTTGTTTGCAGAGTATAACTTGGTATTACTAAGCCAATTTAAATGAATATAAGAAAGTATAACAATTCTAAGTAACTCATAGGATATGTTATACTCAATTTATCTATTCTCATGAGTCCACATGTCAAATCAATTTTTTACATCTTATCACATCAAATCACCTATTAACATCTTTTATACATCAAAGAGCTCACATGTCAAATCAATTTTTTTACACTTTATTTATATTTTATTCTTTATCAACCAAACAACTCAACATTTATTCTTACGTTTTCCAATGAGAATATAAAAAAACACAACCAAACAGAAAATCTCTTATTCATGTAGATTTGTTATCTATACTGGCATAGTTATCTATCCAAAATAACTCAATTCCGTTATCCAAACGGGGACTAAAATGCCTATTTAGCTAGATGCATAAGTTATTATGTGATTTATATCTATCTCAAGAATTGTTGTTTTATCAATGGAATAAATGATTTTATGTTTGATTGTGTTTTCAATTATTCTAATCGGAAAATGTAATAATAAAAGTTGAAATGTTTGATTAATAAATAATAAAATGTGAATAAAATATAAAAATTTAATTTGACATGTGGATCTCATTGATGTATAAAAGGTGATAACAGATGATTTGATGTGATGACATGTGATTTAATAGGTAAATCCCTTTATACAAGTGAAGGAATAACACAATTCTATAGGGGACGTGAAATACAAATATCTAATTATTCTCATTTAATTATGCATAGTTATACCTCTTTATACCACTCACCCAAACAACTTTTTTACCTTTATTCTCCCTTGTCTCCCATATTCCATCATTTATTCCCCATCCAAACAGGCCTAAATGATTGTACATGACATGTTCAAATAAAAGACAATAAAAAAAGAACTCTTAAAACCTCCCACCATCCGATAGAAAGACCTCCACTGAACAAACGGTCCAGATCGATGGACTCCACGAAACCCAAAACAACCGATTCCGACCGAAACGAAAAAGAAAGCCAAACCAATGCGCCGCCACCACCACCTCCACCGGCCGGGCGACCAAGCACTCGCCCTCCTCATCAAATCCCAACCCCGCAAAACCCTAACCCTAAACGCCCTCTCATGCCTCACCCGCCTTCGACCCCCGTTCGCCGGCGATCTCCGCTGCCTCTCCCTCTCCCTCCACCTCCTCCTTCTCCACCGCCTCCTTCCCTCCGCCTCCTCCCTCGCCGCCTCCCTCCCCCTCTCCGACCCCACCACCCTCTTCCACTCCCTCCTCTCCACCTCCCTCACCGCCTCCCCCACCACCACCTCCGCCGCCGTCGACCTCCTTGTCAAGACCTACTCCCGCCTCTCCATGGTCGACCGCGCCATCTCCACCATCGACCTCGCCCGCTCGCACGGCCTCGCCCTCAACGTCCTCTCCTACAATTCCGTCCTCGACGCGCTCTTCAAGCTCAACCGTCCGATCGACGCCTTCCTACACTCGTCGATGCTCCGGTCGGGGGTCTCCCTCAACGTCTACTCGTACAACATCCTCATCAGGGGTTTCTGCGACAACGGAGACTTCATGAAAGCCCTAGATTTCTTCAATCGGATGGCGGAGAGCGGCTGCTCCCCCAACGTCGTCACCTACAACACCCTGATCAGCGCCTACGCGAAGTCGGGGAGGTCCGATGAGGCTCTGAAGCTCCTGAAATCGATGAAGGTTTCGCCGAATCTGGTGACCTACAACGCCGTGTTGAGCGGGCTGTGCAGGGAGGGGCGGATGAGGGAGGCGCGGGAGGTCGTCGATGCGATGATTGGGGAGGGACTGACTCCTGACAGGGTCACCTACAACACGCTTGTGAACGGTCACTGTAAGGCGGGGAACCCGTACGAGGCGCTCGCGGTGTGCGATGACATGGCGCGGAGGGGGGTCGCCCCGGATGTCGTCACCTACACCTCCCTCATCGCGACCATGTGTCGGGCCGGGAACGTGGAGCGGGCGATGGAGCTTTTGAATCGGATGCGAAGGAGGGGACTTCGGCCGAATGAGATCACCTACACGGCTTTGATCGATGGGTTTTCGAGGAAAGGTCGCTTAGAGGAGGCTTTGGAGGTGATGAATGAGATGGTCTGCAATGGGTTTTCGGATTCGGTTGTCGCTTATAATGCTTTGATTAATGGGTATGTTGGGGTTGGAAGGATGGATGAGGCGTTGGACATTGTTCGAGAAATGGAAGCGAAGGGGTTGCGGTTGGATGTTGTTAGCTATGGCACGATCGTCGGCGGGTATTGCAAAGATGGGGATTTGGAGAAGGCGTTTCGGGTGAATAGGGAAATGGTGGAGAAGGGGATTTGCCCGGATGTTATAACGTATTCATCGCTCATTAGTGGGCTTTGCGAGCAGTGTAGGCTGTCGGAAGCGCAGGAGCTTCTTGAGGAGATGATCGAGTCCGGTTTGTCTCCGGACGAGTTCACCTATACAATGCTGATCGATGGTTACTGTAAAGGGGGTGACTTGGAGAGAGCGCTTCGAATGCACGATGAGATGGTGAAAGAAGGCGTTTTTCCTGATGTGGTCACCTACAGTGTGCTCATCAATGGGTTGAAGAAGGCCGCCCGGACGAAGGAAGCGAAGCAGCTGCTTTTTAGGTTGTTTTGCAAGGATTCTGTTCCGGAGAGAGTTGCTTATGATGCTCTGATGGAACGCTGTTGCGATGATAAGATGGGAATGAAGAGCGTGGTGTCGCTGTTGAAGGGGTTCTGCATAAAGGGGCTGATGGGGGAAGCGGATAGGGTTTTTGGGTCGATGGTGGAGCCAGACGAGGCGGCTTATAATGTGATGATACACGGGCATTGTCGGGGAGGGAATGCGATGCGGGCATATGGTTTGTATAAAGAGATGGTGAGAGCTGGTCATGTGATCAATGCGGTGAGCGCGATCTCTCTGATCAAGGGGCTTTTTGATAGAGGGATGGGCGACGAGTTGAATCGGGTTGTTCAGGAAATCTTGAGAGGTTGTAAGCTTACGGATGGCGAGGCGAAGAAGGTTATGGCTGAAATCAATCACAAAGAGGGGAACATGGAGGGGGTTTTGAATATACTCGCTGAGATGGCAGAGGACGGGCTTCTTCCGAGTGGGAGGACGAAATCTGATGCATGTGGAGTGTTTGAATTATGTAGTAGTAGATAATTTGTTTTAATAGATTATCTAGAGGGGGCTAGCGAGATATATGAGATTATATTCGAGACTATAGACAAAACTTGAGTGTAACAGCACTTTTTTTTGCCAGTACAGACCTTAGCAAGCCTGCATGCTTCACAAAGTAGACTGGCAATCCATGATGATTTACATGATTTATTTGCTGGAAGTATTTGATGGCTATCCAATGTCTATATTTGTAACATCACATAATCACTATATTTCAACAATGTTCTAGCCTTTCTTAATGTTAAGAAGCAATTGGCACCCAAATGAGTGATACAGATGCGGATATTTGCATCTGGTATCAATATGTGATACTAACCAGACTTCCCATCTCCGCCGAAGGCGTTGTTGAGGAACCCACTTCCTTTGAGGTGGCTAATATCTCCCCATGTTTTGATGATCCAGGCATCGCCATTTTCAGATATATGGAACACATTGACCGATGCATTCATTACCTTTCCCATAGGCAAACCCCTAGGCGCCGCTCGCTTATAAAACTCTCTTATGGTACCTCCATGGTTGACAACTACCACACGTTCACCTGTGATGCCAAGCAACAATAAGGGAAGAAATATGAAAGGGGAAAGAGGGACAGCCATTTCTTGTTGATTCAAAGGAATATATGCAAGAACGTGATCATGAAGCTGATGCTGCTCGATTTAGACTTGCTCACTTGCCAACTAAGAGCAAAGATTGAAAATCTTGTGCAGGCAACAAACAGAAGAGTATGTTTGTTTTGTTTGTTTCAAGTGTCAGCTGTGGGTAAATAATTGCATGATAAAATGGTTATGGATTGCAACTGGATCCTGAAATTGATACATGTTTCCTCATTGAGGGACATCCTCGACATCCTAGGAAGTCACATTTTTCATATATTTTCACTATAATGGGTTGTAGATGCTTGTTGACATTCATTGATCAGCTCCCTATGTTCATCCAGTCTTTGGTTTGTGTTCCTGCACCTACATTTTGTCTCATGCAAGATGGGCAAGGGAATAGTGAGACACTGAGACCTGCCATACTGTATGGTGTATGCAGGTTGTTGGGCATGTAGAAAGCCAAAGGCAAATAAATGGTGCATGGAACATTAAAAAGTGTGCAGAAAGGCTAGAAAAGACAAGCTAGTAACATCCTACGAGCAAGCAAGAAGCCTGACAATGACAGGCATATATTGAGAGGGTCAAGGAGAAAATCTATGTGACAACGTCTTCACCAAAAGCCCCAAAAAGCCCCAACAATGAACAAAAAGATGATGTTTAAATGTTCTAGAAATGAAGTTTTAGATTCAGATAAGGAAGGACTTGATGTAACTGAGGATTAAAGCTCATAAATCAATAGAAACGCCATGTTTGAGCAGAGATATATTTTGGTTGTATAGATGTCACAAGGATGGTGGTACTGTTGATGAAATTCTGGTGCTGGTCTATCCAAGTGATATCGTCCCATGAAGTAACGCAATGATAAGCTCTCGTGTGTTTTTTTTTTTTTAAATTCAGTATAATCAGAAAACAAAAGGTTTCATATTTTTGTTAACTTTCTTTAAGCAATGAAAAATAATTAAGATGATCACTAGGTAGACCAACACCATTTCATGAATCTCCTGCTGACCACTGGTCCCAGGGATTACTAATGCAATACTGTGGCTAAGTACCTTAAACCTGTGTTAAAAGGTGGATCAGAATGATTAGTACCTGTGTGCTTCTTAGCTATTCTTTCCAAGGCTGACGTGCAACGTAAATGAAGTTGATCAAGACTTTCACCACCACCCTGAACACCAAATAAAATCGAAGTAAATGACTATGAAATTGCTTTGCACATATGATACAGTGCACATGATTTCCATATTCAGAGATACCAAAGTATGCACCAAAGTTTAACCAAACAAAATATTAGTGGACACTAATAAAAGAGTTTCAGATGTCAACCAATAACCATGAGAAAACCATAGCTGAAAGTAAAGAGAGACACCTAGGTTAAATATTAAATATTATCACATTTGAAATGCATCGGTTGCTTAGGCTCCTTTTGGAGCTGTCATGTGTATATTACTGTTCCATTAAAATTCAAGCTTTGGTTATGAGAAAAAGTATTAATGTAAAGCATAGAAAAACTTACTGGAATTTCTTGATCCGACTTGTGAGAACAAAATGCTTGATAAGCCTTAGGATTTAATTTTGCAATATCGTGATATGGAAGGCCCTGAAGATCCCCCAGATGTCTTTCTCTTAATTCTGGATCACGTATTACCTTAAGAAATAAAAGAAAAATTAAACAAGAACATAAGTTACAAATGCAACAAAGCAGAATTCGATCAAGTCTTCAGTTATCATATTCAACTGACAGTCTGACACCAACATAAGATATTGACAAAATGAAACTATCAATAGGCATCTTGTGGATGGGCAGAAGAAATAAACAAAGATATTGACAAAATGAAACTATCAATAGACATCTTCTAGAAGATGCATGGGGTTCTATCCAGAAAAGATTTACAAAATCATATATCGGTATTGAAATTATATTTTAAAGACTCAATACGATATGCTATATCAATGCCTTAATGAACAGTGCATAACATGACATTTGAAGTGCTAGAGTTAAGACGGATGTGATATATCAGGGAAGAATATGTATGGATTCTACTGTACATTTAGATAATCTAATCAATTAAATATGTCAGTGGGCATTCAACAAAAGGATGAGATTGCCCCGCCTGGCTTGGTCCAGTGGTAGTGCACATCCCTCTTTTCCTGAGAGGGTTGGTTTCGATTCTTGCTGTGTGCAAGAATTCGGTCAAAAAGCCCATGTGGGCTTGGGGTTTTATATGGGCTTTGATCCCATAGTAGCTTGAGTATGTAATGATAGTTCTTGTACTACCAGTCATCAGAACATATGTGCTCTGGTATGTTGGGACTTTGTAGCCCCCTCAAGGGGCCTTCGTGTACCAAAAAAAAAAAAAGGGATGAGATTTCTATACTCAAAGACAATTCAAAGGTGGAAGTTCGCTCCAGTTGGGCCCCTTTAATGTAACTCATTACTCATTGGCTACTCATTCAACAATCAGGCTCTTCTTAGGTTGGTGGCACCATGAGAGACTTTGAGGGTTATATCCTCTTTGACATACCGGAAAACAAAGGATAAAGGATAGACAAACAAAAAGTTCAACTTATTGCATAAATGAAAGTGGTTAAGGTCCAAGTCACCAAGGAGCAACTAGTCAGGCAAAAGAAATTCAGGTAATTTGAGATAATTGACTAGTGCGGCTGGAGGACCTTGGAAGTTGTTAATCTTCCAGATCCCCCACCCCCCCCCCCCCAAACAAAAACAAAAAAATGTTTCCAACCTGCACAAATAGAGATATGCAAACTAGAAAACAGATATGAGGGAAACCCTGTGATACTTTGGACGGCCAGGATGACTGACTTGGTCACCTTTGTTATATATATTTTTTTGTTCTTCATTGTTTATCTATATTTTTCTCATTTTCCCTCCATCTAATAGGCCTTCATTTATCTGTATTCCTTTTTCTAAAATTTTTTTTTATATATTCCTTTCGATGTAGCATGAAGATTAAGACACTGTCCTTTAAGATGTCTACCCGAGTTGTAGAAATACATACAGCATTATGCTTTAAAGACAATGTTCCCTAGTAGATGACTCAAGATCATATAAAATAAGTGTGTTAAAAAACAGAAATGTTAGTGGTGTCCAATCCAATCATAAACCCAAGGATTGTGAAGAGTATAAAAACAAAGGTTGTATAAAACACAATTACTTAAGAGAAAATTTGTGAAGTCCCTAAAATAAATTTTACTATTTCAGGCGAAGTCTTTGTGATGTATACCTCTTTCCTTTTGCAATGGATATAGGAAGCAGCAGACAATCAATTGGATTATTAGTGCAGCAGTATCAGAAAGATAACGTAATGTAGCCAAGGAAAATAGTAACATGACCGATACCTCAGGCAAATTACAAGACTTTGCAATAATCTCTGCAGTTTCCGAAGCTCGCTTCAAATCAGATGTGTACACGGCAGATACATGTCTTTCCTTGGAAAGACGATCAGCCGTCTTCAAGATAAACATATTGCATATCAATATCTATGATTGAGAGCGAGATTTCCACATACATATTGTGTTAATTTCTTAACTTACCGCAATTGCCTGCTGTCTCCCAACCTCATTCAATTCCACATCCAGGTGGCCCTAATCAGTTGTTAGAAACAGGTTTCAGTAATGGCAGGTAGATTCAATGGGTGACAGAATATGTATAAGATAATGAAAATATTTTATAAGAGAACTGCACCAAAAACTCAGTTTAGAAAACTGTTGTGAGCCTAAACCTCACAATTAGATTTTCTATAATTCCCTCCCTCTCGCCCTCCCCCGACTCACAATCACCATACCTCTTATGTTGAACTCAGCCCAGCAATTTCTGTCTGGTATTTTATATTTCACTTAAGCTGCCCCATTAGACGTTTAAAGGCACACTTTCTCATCCATTCCAACTATCCGTAGATCTAATACACCCACATCACAAGTGCAAACAGGAAAAATTAAGGATCAATGCAACAGAAAATCCATTGCGTGTGACACCAAAATGCATCTCATCTTACTGATTGGCTATCTCGTGTCACATCTGTGTTACAACTGCGGGATGTGTTCATGTCCTAAATGATAAAACATCCTAGCCTTCTGCTCATTATCAAAATAAGGTTGAAAATTGGTGTAACATTTGATATCAGATCAGGTATAACATCCCAGGTTTGAGTTGTACATAGAAAAGGAAACTAGGACAGGGATAACTAGCTAAAACCATGGTGTGAGTCTCCTAGATTTTTATAGCCAATGAAAGTGGAAAAAGAACTACTTAAGAAAGAACCTGCACAGAGCAAAATTTACCAAAGTTGGCCACCTAAGGTGTGGAGAACGCCAAATTTAAAATCATGGTGATCCATCGCAATCTTATGCGATAAAAAGCCTAGCTTCTCACTCATATCACCTTACGCATCTGCATCATAAAATATCCCCTACATACTTTAACATGTTGGCATACAAGAAGCATGATCAAATTCGCAACAACCTAATCACACATCCTCCAAAGAGAAATTTGTTAGCCATCAAAATTCAGTCAAATCATTTTTTTTTTCACTTTTTACTTTATACACTAATTAATTCAAGGGAAATTGACAAAAAAAAATTCTCCTAAGTTTGAAATACTCAAATAAGTCTTTTTAAAAATTTACATAAAAAAGTCATTTCACAGTTTTAACAAAAAAACTAATCTACCCTTATGAAAAATCTTTAATATCCCTCTTTATTCCACACTAAAAACTTATTTTTTCTATAAAACAACAATCTATCTGTACATGACGAAAATCAATCCTTTATATATCATACTGTGTGTTTCTTTCTTACATGATATTGTTTATCATTTTTCATTGATAATCATAATATGTCAATGTGTTGTACCCCAATGCAATGATATTTTAATATTCTAAATCTTATTCACATTTTTTTATTTTTTTGACATATTTTTATGACATCAAATCTTGTGCGTATTTTTCATTTGAACAAGAAAGTTTGTGCTTTCCCCGACCAATGAAAAATGATGACCATCAAATCAACCAACTAATTAAATTAGACAGACACATAACTGCTTTTGATTTCAACCACAATTTATAAATAAACTACCATTCACCTATAAAGGTAGGCAAAGATTATCTGATAACAAAGAATGGATAACCCAAAGTGATTTCATTCAGATCATAACCTTCCATGACAGGTGAGAACCATGTAGGTAATTATCAAACAGAAATCGGACATTAAAATTTTGAAACTCCCTTTCAAATGGGTGCTTGATACCTGAATTTTTGCTGATGCATTCCAAGTTGTCTCCCCATGACGAACCACCACAATCTCCGCATAAGGCAACGGAGGGCGCAGTCCATTACTAACATCATTGTTCCCTTGGTTTGACATCCTTACATAATAAATAAATACAAAACAAGCGAAGAGTTTAAATTTACAGTAGCACAGAAAGATTAATTTGCAAAGAAACTAATAAAAAAATATGCCTCTTTATTTCATTTCAAAGATTATAATCAAAATAAGTAATGACAAATTAATTCACAATTCATAGGATTTTGAAATATCTGATTCTGCATTCACGAAATTTGAGACCAATATGACGAGATCAAAGTTTTGAAAACTCACCAAATCCTTCTTGCTTATCACGAAACGATTTAAAAAAAAAACAGAGAATCATAAGCTCTAAAGTGAATTCATGTAAAACCCTAATCAATGCATAAAAGATGTTCTGGAATCGATACCGAGATTGTAAACGAAAAATGATACCCATAAACAATGGAGATGGAGAGAAGAAACGAAATGGCGGGTACCTGAGATCATCTGCCATGCTGAAAGTGGTTGGAGTGATTTCAGACTATCGTTGTGATTATTATTTTTTTGTTTCTTCTGTGGACTCCCAAAATTTTGGGCTATGCGACGTATATGAACGTTTTAAAACGTCAGTGATTCAACATTATTGACTTTTCTTTTTAAAGTGTTGTTACACTCGGTTTTTTTTCTTCAAAGTACAAAACACAATCTTATATACTATATTAAAAATCTAATGAAACATTTATCTCGTTAGATATTATATATACCGCATTAAATATGTTTTTACACTTATTAAAAATGAGTTCATTCAATTTGAAATAGAATGTTATACATTTTTTATCAAAACATATATATCTTATTATATCATTTGACGGACACGGAATGAGGCGGTGTTTGTGGGTATATGTGTCTACGTCAAAAATACGTGGGTGATGACGACAATGCTCATTCAGGACTGGGAGGCGGGAGTATGGAGGTCGTCCACTAGGGGTGGGTTGGGGAGGTCAGGGGACCGGTGAGTAGATAGTAGATACCGCGCCTACGCCCGGTCGCCGCCTCCACGCTCTCTCCTTTTATGGACAACTATGTTCTGTTTCTGTTTAATTATTATGCTTTTGCTTCTGCATTCTCTCATCCCCATTGAGACTGTGTACTAATCTGTTTTAGCAATAAAATCGGTTGGTGGAGTGTGTCTATCTTCATTTATATATATATATATATATATATATCTTATTAGATAATGTTTATTATTTTAAAAAACTTGAAAACATGTGAGGTTTGAGTTAATAGGTGAATGTGATTTCTTTTCTCTGTGTAGAATATGTTATGCTCGGATTCTCAGATGCTCATTGATATCTTAAATGGGCCGGGCCTGGGGATCTCTCATCCTGTGTGGAGCACATCGGATCCTGGCCCAGTCTTTGTATTCGCACCGTCGCACGCTATGCTCGCACTTCTCTTATGAATGGAGACATTTTTTTTCTTTTTTATGATCGGATTTTATTAAAATATATAATTCATTTTTTATAAAAATATGTACATCATTAGATAAAGTATGTTATTTTTAAAAAATTCAAAACACATGTAGACTGGAATTGAGGTTAGAAATGAGACTGGTTGTAACATTATTCATATATAATAGGCCCATATAATTCAATATTCATTGGGTATATATCTCATTTATAAATAAATAAAAATGACATATTTTTGAAGCAAGTACATGAATATTGCAAGTGGAGGAGCTACACGTGAAACTATGCCTGCCATTTTGCAATTGTTTATGCTTTCGAATAGGGTTAAACTAATTTTTCCCACGCATAATGTGTGTGTAAAAAATAAAAATATTTTGAAAAAAACTACTTATAACCAACACCCTCAAACGATAAAAGAGATATAGTACAAATGAAAATGAGTTTTTTGCATATTCTCTTCAACCAACCCTATATTTAAAAAATTCCTAAATCTGAAATTTTAAAACCAACAATAAGTCTCTTATGGATAAAAAATGACTTTCATGTACAATTTAAACATGTTTTAATGGTATTATTGAAAATAACAAATCATCGATAATATTTTGCTAAAATGTTATTTTTAGGGATATATATACAAAAAAAATCCTTAAGATTTGATGGATACGGATGATATTATCCAATTTATATATAGATATAAAAAATTTAAAAATTAAATTATTTCTGAAATTCTTTAATAATTTATAACAATTGGGATAATCAATAGCTCGTCGGAAAGAGTTTTTTATATATATTTATGCCTATGAAATAAGTTTTTTCCAAAAAAAGACTATTTTATAGTGAAAAGTGCAATCAAATGGCAGACCCCCTTAGCCGGGTGGTCGAGACACACCCTCTCCCAAGGGGAGATCGGGAGTTCGACTCCCAGTTTACCCACCAAAAAAAAAAAATGTTGAAATTTATATTTGACTCAAAATTAATTATTTATCACCTATATTTCATTATTATCTCAATTTAAATCTAATAAAAAATAATAACAACAAAAAAATATGATGACGTGGCACAATCACGACCATTAATTCAATATATCTTAAAAAAAATCTTAAAGTGACGAAGTTAAAAATACTTGTGATTAATAATATAGATATATATAGATGTGCATGTATAACACACATTGATTCCTTTTTCCTTGCGCTTTGTTACACATCCCTCCCTAATCCTTATCATCACCCCCCTCAAACCATATTTGTATAAACATGATCCAACATGATGAAAAAAACCTATATACCCTTGCCCCTCTCTAAAACTTATGTACCCTTAAACCATATTTGTGGTTCACATAATCCAACATGATAAAAAGACGTAAGTGAACAAAACACCCTCTCTCCCCTAAACAAAACCCAACCCTGCAAAGCCTAAATAAAGCGTGGGACACAGTGCATTACCTAGTACTTCTTCGAATTACAAAATAATCTACTAATGTGATCCATAAAATTTCATTCATGCATAGCCAAAGAATTTGATTTCAACTACACAGAGATAAATTGGATCATGGCTTCTTTTCTGTTCTCATAAACAGCTCACCATATGGTTTCTTTGAGAGCTCATCGGGCCCGAGACAAGGAGACCCCCCTCCAACCAATTATGTTTATTCTTGGCATGGACATCCTTTCACAAAGGATGGTTGAAGCAATGATTCAAAACAAGATTTCTTCATTTACGAAAAAAAAAATCCTCCATAAGACATTTAATCTTCTTGGATGATCTCATCCTCTTTGCTGCAATCACCCTGTATTCTGATAGGTGTCTCAAGGAGATTCTCACAAATTTTGCATGCATCACGGGTTTGAGATTAATAAGTCAAACCGATTTTTGTGGTTGTTGCAAAGACAATACATTCATCAGTGAATTGGGAATTCTTAGATATGGGTAGTAATTGGTCACATTTCTTCCACTATTTATAGGAGCGCTCACATCCAATCTTACCTTTGGTGGATAAATTATGAAAAGCTTCAAATATGAGTCGGGATCTAATCAGTTTTAGATTTGATTAATACCATCAGTATCCAATAAAAGAGTGACATATATACTCAACCATTGGTTGTGTAGTTCGACTCATAGACAGTGACTCAATTGTTGAGTACATGTGTTATTTTTCTATTAAATATTAATAATACTGATCAAACGCATGCTTGAGTGGATCCAAACTCTACAGATATAACATGAAAACTCGCTTTCACTCGCCAATGGATAGAGTTGCATAAGATAATCTCTTAGCAGAATGAAATTGAGGCAGTGCATATATAGAGGGACCAGAAGTGGGAAACCATGTACAAGAAAAAGAAAAATGTGCAGCCAATTTCACATGGTGGGGTGTGCTCTACCCTACCTCTACTATTCCCTCTCTATTTCATTTCATGGTTCTTTTCATTATGGGCTCCCACCACCACCACCTAGATCACGTAAAAATTCCTCTCATGTGCACGTTAAGAGTAGGCCCCTTGTCTTATCATTTGCTTTAATTTGGAGCAATATGCATGGCCACTCATGTAGTTCTTCTATAAAGTTTTTTTTTCCATTGAAATTTACATTTAAATTTAAGATGTTAGATTTGAAGAATTGTTTGAAAATTTTTACAAAGGAGTGAAGTTCCAATACCAAAATAAATCTTTGTAAAACATTATATAGTTAATTAATAATTTTTCCACAAGATATATATCTATTTTACATAGTAATTGGCCCCGAATTGTGATAATCGACTATTGTTTATCATATATAACAATCATAATTTATAAGAAAAGCAAACCATTCATGAACTAATGAAATAATATATGATAAAATAAAAAAACCCTTGAAAAATCTAATGAATCTTATATATTTGGGAATGTGGTTTGATTATCACTTCAGAAATCTTTTTCTTCTTTATTTTCCAATTGAAAATTGATTTTTACATTACATTTTTTTTTTGGAAATTAAGTTATTTTGAAGTGGTATACAATTAAAAATTAGTCATACTTTCCAATCAACCATTCAAAATTTGGGACATACTTGAAAACATATTTGTAGCTTTTGGTTTTTTCTCCAAATATATAATCATCCAAACCGTGTTTCTTCGAATTAACCTACATGAATCACAAGAAGATTATTGGTAATGAATCACTTAAAAGAAAATTAAAGAAACCATCTTCATGGTTAGATGACTTAGATCCCTGCACAGATTGATGAGTTCCTTCTCTGTGTTGAAAGTTCATGGGTGGATAAATGAGGATGTGCAACATAGATAGACATCATAAGATTGTTTAATGTGAGTATGCTTGATTTTCACATAAATATCACTTAAACATGGCAAGTACTTGACCAAATCCCAAATTGACATTGATCTAGAGATGAGGGGAGGGGGGGGGGGGGGGATATATTGTTATGGGGAATATGAAGGGATCAAGCTAGGAGGGTACCAAATGGAATTAGAATGATAACTAAAATTGAAGAAGTTGCTACATGCATTCCATTCAACCTCATGTGTCTTATTTCATCACTGATATATATAGATGAAGCATGTATTTAATTTTTCTTAGTTAAGTTGTTTATACAATTGATTGTAGTACATATTTTTAATTTTTTTATAAAGGTATATGCTTACTTAAAAATCCAAAGCATGTACAACTCATATATACATTATCCATTTATCCCTAACATTATTCATATTTTATGGGCATTATAGTATATTGTTAATCTTGAATTTCAAAACTGTGGGATTCCAATAAAGTTGAACATAATTCTTTAGTAGTACTTCATTTTAAATGCATCATATAAAAACCACTTGGATAATTCTATATTCTAAATCCAACATTTACAATGTTCCACGCAAAATTTTCACCATTTGACATCAAATAATTTTTTTTTTTATCCAAGTAAGATATAAATAACTATAAACTTAGGACATGAAAAATAGATTCTGTTTGATGCTTGGCATGTAGGATGTGGACAAATCACATCGATTATAACTAAATCCACTATTATTTACCTAGCTAGACTTACCTCCTTTTTTAAAAAAATTACTTGGCATGTAGGATGTGAAAAAAAGTCTGATCGCATGTTAATCAACAAGTTAAATAAATCAATAATTTGTAAGTCTATCTTTATATGTTTTAGATTGCAGTTTATCATTCATTGTCCTTTTGCATGCCTTGTAAAAATACAGTTTAATCAATTAAGTTATAATTATTAATTTTTTCCTGTGGCCGCGTATTTTTTGTATGAGTCCATATCTGTTTTAAAAAAATAAATTAAAGCCCCATTTGGAACGGGGATAGATATTATTCTAGGGTATAGATTTATCCAAGCATCAGTGAGTATAAATAAGGATAAAATGATTTTGTGTTGGTTGTGTTTTGAATTATTCTCGTTAGTAAACGTAAGAATAAATGTTTTGTTGTTTTGGTTAAATATGAATAAAGTATGGATAAAAATTTATAAAAGGTAAAAAAGTAATGATAGTTGATTTGACAGGAGATTTATAAGAGGTGATGACAATTGATTTGACAGTGAGCCCACTTATTCTTTAGGTGGAATAATCTATGATAACTTTTATTCTAGTGATTGATTGTAATCTCTATACCACTTTATCAGGGTTTATTCTGGCATAATTTATCTGGGGTTATCCGGGGTAAACAAACACTTCAAAATATTTATCCGGGGTTATTCGGGGGGGGGGGTTATACCGATTCCAAACGGGGTACACAAACATTGGTTTTTCTTTTTACTTTTATTAAATTATTTTTGGGAAAGATAATAAAACCCCAAAAATATTTTCTACAAAATTATGAATAAATCGAACCTGAGCAAGGCCTGCCCTGTTGGGCCATTCATGGAATATTTATTTATAATTATTTATATTAATATAAAGAGAATAGGTCGTGGGTGTGAAGCTCTCCACAGCCTCCATTTCAGGTATTCAGAGTATTAATTCTAAGATTGTGTTCTGAACCTATACCATCAAATTTAACCAATTATTTAGTATGTGACACATTGTCATTGGTTGGCTCCATTAAATTGAAATGGTTGGGTCACCAATGCGTCAACCAACAATGTGATGGATTACCAAACGAATTTGATATATACAATTCAATCATTTATGCCTTCTTCTACAAAGAATCAAAATCATGTTTGTTGTTCCTTTTTTTCCTATTGCTCTTTTAATGAAACAGTTGGAATAAGATTTTTATTTTCCCTATTCAAGTTACATGGACACATAAAAAAAATAATGTTAAGTACAATCTAATATGCAATCCTTCTATATTTTGATTTTTTTAAAAGTGAACATTTAATGTTACAAATATATATTTTTATAAAAAAATTAATTATGTGTGTACATAATAAATAACAAACATGTTCTAGCAATGCATATACATCGTTAATGAAATATAATCGTAAAGACTCCGCATATAAGAAATGCATATAACATCACCTAAATGATCAAAAAAAAAAAAAACATCACCTAAAATAATATATAGATGTCACACCTTTATGCAAACTGGAAAGTTTTCAGCTTTTAAGTTTGCTCTTTTTTAATTTAGTCACTGTTCTGCAATGTGATGGGGCCAAATATAGTAGGCCCTTGATATCTACACTACCTAACAATCTTGGCTTGGTCGGCACACTATAAATAATATTTAAGATTTTGAAAAGTATCTCTTATGCAATATCAAACCTGGGAATGAAATGAACACTTTGTTTTAAAACATGCTATTAAGGTGTGCAAATAATGCAACTTAATTATGGCACACAATTTTAAATAATATTTAAGATTTTGAAAAGTATCTCTTGTAAAGTAAAGAACCAAAAATAAATGTAATATCAAACTTGGGAATGAAATAAACACTTTGTTTTAAAACATGCTATTAAGATGTGCAAATAATGCAACTTAATTATGAGTAATGTGGACTTTGGTATCATGGGTGCAATCTCAACAAGCTAACATGAAACTTTGAGGCAGTGTTTGGCTTTGATTCACCCAATCCTAAAAACAAGCCCGTTTTTAGTTTTTGGATTGCATGTATTTATTTGAAGGTCACACAGTAAAGAAAGAATTTTTCATATAAATGCATGTGACTTCAAACAACAAAAGATACAATTAAAACATTGTTAAATTAACATATTCAGTTCTGATTATGCTTCATGGAATCAAAAGTGGAAGCAAACACGTAGGTTAGTTGATTTAATAGTGGATAGCAGCTTTTTTTGGAGAATCGAAATTGATAAATTAGCTCCAAACAAGTAACCTCATCTCGATAGGATAGGAGAGATACCCCTCTTTAGTGAGTAGACTTAAGTTCGAGTCTTGCCACCTGTTGATAGGGAAATATTTGACAAAAAAAAATTTACCCACCAAAAAAAAAGTTCAAAGCCCTGTTTGGAACCAATGCTTAATTTTTTTATTTTTTATTTATAAAAGCTGCTCTTAACAGCTTGTTCATAAAAACTATCATTAACAAGTTTTTTCAATAAAACATTTTTTGAATTTCAATAAATAAAAATTAAAATGTAAATTGCTCTCTCCTTGTGTGACATTTTTAAGTTTTCGTTTTTTCTTTTGTTTTAATTTTAATTATCTGAGAGTTCTATATCATCAATCACCTTACCATTTATTTAACAATTAATGGAATTTTTGTATTTAAATGTTTCATTTTGTTATATAGTTTTTTATACATATCTATGTCATTTTCACTAAATATTTATTGAATATACTTAATTGTTTAGTCTATTTTGAATATATTTTTTTATAAATTTTTTTAGTTTATGTAAAATCTTACTTTATAGTTTCATCAAGTATATAGAGTAAGAATTTTACCAAAAAAATTTAGTTAAACCGACCCCAAAATAATGTTTGGCTCTAAATGGGGAGTCTTCTTATCCAAAGTTCTAATTCACTCAAAATCTGTTTGGATACGAGATTCAAAAACAGCTTTCACTTAAAACCAACTTTCTAAACTCATGGATTAGTAGCCCATACATTTTTTGGCTCAGTGAATAGTAATTAAATAAAATTTTGAAGTAAATTCCATAAATAGGGGTCATAAATTGCTTTCAGAACTTCTGTTTCATTTCTTTTCTGGTTTATGGAATCTATTTTTGTGCACTCGCAGTCAAAGTTCCATTACTTCAGTAACATTACCAATTTACAGGTTAAAAAACTCACATTTTTCAGACTTTCCCGAAGCTAACATTTTACACATAAAAGCTGAAAGTCATGTGGCTTTCTAAAAGGTATTTGGAATGAGTTTGGTTTAAGATTGATTCTTAAACGCAAAATCAACTCATCACATTTCCAAATAGATTTTTAATCAGTCATGTAATTACTTTTACAGTCCCAACACTTTTAATTCATAAAATATATGCTTGTATAGACAATTACATAATTCCACATAATATTGATATACACACTAGAATGAATTAAATACAAAGTTTTATATTTTTTATGTGTGAGTATATACTGTGAAATGATAATTATTTATCATTATTGTGAAAGCACACAAGATATTGTGAAATTGATAATTATTCATGTACAGATAAATAAGTCATTTTATATTTGATTGCTTTCTTAGTTATTCTTATTGAAAAACGTAATAATAAAGCTTTAAGTTAAAGACATCTAAATCATCGCAAACATGGGTAATCCCATATAAGTCCTTATCAAAGTTGGACAGACGTACAGATCCTTAAAAACTCACAAAAACCCATATACGTACCTGATTTCAACAAAAAATAATCATAACCCAACTTACTATACTTAACTTTTACCTATTACCATGAAATGATTAAATTATCATCAAATTTTTAACTGTTTTCAAACAATACCTCAATAAAAATGAAAAAACTTAAAAAGTCTTACAAAGATAATTTGATCTTTGCATGAACTAATTTATTTTTATGATTGTTTATGGGTACTATAATGTTTACACAATTACATGATGATAAAAATATTTGTCAAATTTGAATGAAAATTTAATCCGATGATGATAATTAGGTTTTTTTTTAGTTTTTAGGGATTCATGTGTATGTTCCAACTTTCACAAGGACTTATATGAGATTACCCATATTTATAGAGATGTAGATGTCTTTAACTCTAAAGTTTTTTATGTTTGATTGTCTTAGATAAATTGTGAGTAAAAGATGAATAAAATATGAATAAGAATATATAAAGATAAAAAAATGATTTCCCATATAGATCACTTATGTATAAGAGGTGATGATAAGTGACTTAATAGGGTCTCTTAATTATGCTACGCTAGTGGTATTGATTGAATAGAATAATATAATTTTTGGTGAACCTAAAATATCAATATCACTTTATTCCCCTCTATTCTAGAATATCTATCCTCACTTATTCCTAATAAACAAACATGTATTAGACTCATCTACCCCAATTTTATCATATTTCATATATGTTCTTCTACCTAAACAGAGGCTCAAATGTAACATATTTGTTCCAATTGGAGGGAAAATAAAAATATGATTGAATTTTTTTTGGTAATCAATAAAAAAAAAGTATAATGTAAGGAATAGCCCCAAATACAGTCTTATGTACAGTATATGCTTCATTGAAATAAATTTTGAAAAATAGTAAACCTCATCTGATGAGATATATGATTTATTAAAAGTGTATATATTGTTCCATCTCGAATTGAATGGATCCATTTTTAACAAATGTAAAAATTAACGAGATATATATCTCATTTAAATAATAATAATATAATTTGTTGGATGGTAACAAGATAAATGGGAAGCTGTAAATAATATGGTGTGAAACAACACCCTAAATGACTTAATTATTGTATGGGTGATTTGACCGAGTGAAGGTGTTGTTTGGGTAGTGAAGTAGAAGGAGAATACAAGGGAAGAAGGAAAGAATAAACCTAAAAATTTGTTTGAGCAAAAGGAATAGATATGTATAGCTATGCCATAATATGTGAAAATAGACTGGTATTTGTATTCTAGGTCACATCGGAATTGTGTTATTCCACCCAATCCATTCCACTAGTATAAAGGAGTCCTACTGTCAAATCAATTGTTATCACCTCTTATAAATCATAGAGGGCTCACAAATCAAATCAGTTTTTTTATCTTTTATAAATTCTATCCACACCTTATACGACACATTTTATCCACAATCTTTATTCACATTTTATCTACAACTTATTCATGATCAATCAAACAATAATAAATTTATTACTACATTTTCTAATGTGAATAATTAAAAACACAACCAAACAAAAAATTATTTATTCCATAGTAATCTATTCATGTACCCTCCATCTGTGGTGGAGAATTAATAAAGAATAGGGGTGAATACTGGATAATAGTTCTTATTTGCTATTTTTTTTCTCAAATAAACCATGATAGTTATATCTGGATAAGCTAGGATAATTCTAAAGAAAGACTGAAATTGTTTATCAGGGCTTATTTTATGCTAATGGATAAAAATATCATTCTCTATCATTTTAAAAATTTATCTCACCTAACAGTTTCTCACACGCATTCTAAAAATTGTTACATCTATTAAATCAATCACACGTCTCTCACACTTATTTATTTAACATGAATTGTTAATTATCTATCCCAGTATAACTATCACATACGAATAAATCTACGTCACATCCCATTCGGATCCATAAAGAATAATTCAGGTCTATTTCCAACCAGTATACAAGCTCCCTTATTATCACTGATGTCTTCAAACAAGACACTGTTTGATAAGATGGATATGTCTCCTTGGATTAGCCTAGTAGCCAACCCTCATCATTGCGCGCCACTGTGCACTAAGGCCAATGTCACACCTAACACAAAGTATTGACATAAGTGGAATTCTGATGTAACTCATATTTTTGGTGCCTATGCTCTTGTAATCTCTGTCTAGCATCGTTTGGTTGTTATTTTCTATCATCAACACAGTGCTGACAAACACATAGCTGTACCTTTTATTTTCCTTTCATGGATCACTGATGTGTAAAATGAAAAAAAAATTTAACTAAATGGACCATCTGCATGTGATATTCCTTAAATATATTAACTACTAAATAATATGTTTGTTGTCCTCACTCAACAAGCATATATATAACCTTACAAAACCAACTTCTCAACGAGTGAAGACAGTACATGAGATAGAAGCCGACATACTTATGCTGGGTTAGTTAAAACTAGCTAGCCTCATATTGTGAGACAGACATTAGAAATTGTTTGGATAATTTATCACATACATTGCACATGTTTATGGAAAAATTGTCTTAACTAGTAGATAACGTGATGTTTCGTTTAACTAGAGAGATGTATTTGATCATGACCTATACTGCCAAAAAAACATTTATATATAATGAATAATCATGTCAATTATTAGTTCCAAATTTAGCAAATAAAACTTATATTGAAGGGGATCCAATAATTGCAGTTTAGATCAACTGGTTCTCTGATGGATAAGAAACACCGCGTGCAACATTATCAAATATTGTTTTTTTCAAACTTATAACCTTTGTTATTTTTTATTCATTTGTCCCTGGAGTCATTCATTTTGGGTATCAAAATAGGCTTCTTTTAATTTTTGTGGTTTTATGGACATTCCAAAATTTCTCAGGAGTGTTTGTGACTGATGGATCAGTCATAACATATCCCCCAATGTTGGATTATAATAACGGGATAGATAAATTTTTAGCAGTTCTAAATGGATTCAACAGATCTCACTATAATATGGACGTTCATATGCAATAAATGCAAGTCTAAAACATGGGTGACCGCGGCCATTTAGTAAGGATAACATTTGCACATGCGTACCACGCTTTAGCATTTTAAATGGGGACTCGGAATTGTTTCAAACTTACGACATAATTTGATTCGATGAGACATACGTATCGAGATCATAAATTTCACCTAGTGACGACACCTTAACAAATTAAATTTTAAGTCATTAAATATTCCACCTTATGTACCACACCAAACTTATTGTAGCAACCACATCAAAATTCCAAAATCACTTGACAATTAATTCAGGCAAGTAAAAAACTAACTCAAAAAGTTTGAACCATATCGTGTTCTAATTAGATTTAATGAGGTGGTTTAAGCAGCCTCTCAATCGTAGTTGAATTTCATATGAGAGATTGGGAACCACAAAAATGAGAATAAAGAAGCAATGATATATGCCCACATCCATGTGATGATAGGAGCAGCACATGCCATACCAAAGAAGGCATCAAGGGTCCCCACCCTTCTTTTCCTCCCTTTCAAATCCTACTATCTCATCCTTAATTCAGTGAGGATTAGATCTGATCAGGTCTTATCAATCACAATAAAAAAAATTAATGTATGATAAAAACACATATAAAACATATATATGAGATTGTAATATCTTATTTATGACATGATAGTATCTATCTCTTCTAAAGCTAGCCATGCACAGATCAAGGTGGTCCTCCCTCTACTTTACCTTATCCCTTCACTCACTCAAAAAAAAAAAAAACTTGTCAACATCATGCCTTTCCAATGCACACTGTAACCAACTTGTTTTACAAGTGAAAAGAAACAATAAGCACCAAAGATTCCAGAGAGAAGACACCAAACTCATCACATTCATTTCATTACACTCCTTGTCATAACCATATATAAATAAACACACACAAAAACTTAACATCCTCATCACAATGGACACACCGGGCCTAGTATCCCTTCTCCGGCACACGACGACAACCCCCTCCTCCACCTCCTCCGGCAAACGCTCGTCGAAGCTCAACGTCTTCCGCATGTTCAAGCTACTCCCACTTCTTTCCTCCGGATGCAAAGTGATCACCCTCCTCGGCAAGCCCAACAAGGCCTTACTTTCCCACCACGGCACGACGGTCACCCTCTTCGGCTTCCGCAAGAGCCGTCTCTCTCTCCTCATACAGGACGACCCTTACAGCCCCTCCCCGGCCTTCCTCATCGAGCTCCCTATCCCCACCAACGCCTTCCACAAGGAGATGGCGTCGGGTCTCGTCCGGATCGCGTTGGAGAGCGAGACGAGGACCAACAAGAAGAGGCTCCTCGAGGAGTTCGTGTGGGCCGTGTATTGCAACGGGAGGAAGTCCGGGTACTCGATAAGGAGGAAGAACGCGTCGGATGATGAGCGGTACGTGATGCGGATGTTGAGAGGGGTGTCAATGGGGGCGGGAGTCTTGCCTTGCCCGGAAGGGGAGTCGTCGGTGGTTGATGGGGAGTTGACGTACTTGCGGGCGCGGTTCGAGAAGGTGGTCGGGTCCAAGGACTCCGAGGCTTTGTACATGATCAACCCGGACGGCGGCGGGTCCGGGCCGGAGCTCAGCATCTTCTTTGTCAGGGTCAAGTAGTGAGGGACCTGGGTTCTGAGTCTTGCTGTTTGCTGACAGGAACAAGAGGACTTCATTAATGGGTTAGCTCATCATACTTGTTCATCTAACTTTTTTTTTTTTACTTATTTAGTTTTTGTTGATTTTTATTAGGGTGAATTGTGATATAACAGTGTGTTTGGGGTTGTGATGGTTTTTTTTTTTTTTTGTATATAAAAATTGTAGTGGTTTGGGTGGGAGAGGTGGTGGTGGTCCTATATATGAGTTGTTGTGGTTGAAACATCACATTTGAAAAAGTGGATTTGTGGGTGCGAGCAACCTGAATGAGATGCGCGTGCTATGCCCGCATGAGTCTTGCATCATTTGGGGACCAATATTAAAGTTGTGTGTGTGGGAAAACATGTTTGGTTATACAGATTTTACAAAGGAAAAAAATTAAAATATGATGAATCAGTTTATATATACAATCTTTGACCGGCTTAATTAGCAGATTCAGATTGAGTTGTTTGAGTTGTTTCAAATGTTTTTGTATTAAGTTATATATGCATGTGTTGGTTGGATCCTGCCGCATCTTTTGTCTGGATGAAGAGCTTATTATAGTTGGTGGGGTTTCACTACAGGACAATAGGGGGTGATTTGTTTGCATTGTTTAATTCAGTTAAGACGACGATAGGACTAATTAAATTGTTATTAATTGGTAGTATGATTTTTATTTTTTTTTTGTTGTTGTATGTATGTTTTGCATGTGACAATCATATCAACTTGGTACTATAGTGGACTGTTTTAATGGTGCAAAGAATATGGGCAGGAAGAAGGCACAGTGGTTAGGGTAACAAAAGAAGTTAAAAATTCTGATGTGTAGTTCTTTTGATCTACCAGGAAAAGAGTTTTCCTAAATTTAGGGTTTAATTGGGGTCAATTTGTTAAAATAACTTTATTGAGTCAAATATTAACAAAAATGATCTCATCCATCAAGCTGGAAATGACATTTGATCCAGTCAGTGTTGAATAAGGGCTTCTTTTTTTTTACAATAGAGACATGGTATATATCATGCTTCTCCCGTACTTTGCAAGAAACTGAGCATGCTCAAAGTGATGTTTTAAAAAAAAATAAAATTAGAGGGGCCATTTAGGGTGATATGTAAATCATGTCTTTAATGTAAATTTTGGTTGCTCAAACTTTATTTTTTGATGAATTACACCTCATGTAATAAACCAACCGCACTGAGCATTGGATTTTCACCCGTATGATGGAGGCATGATTTATATATATCATCCTTCTTTTATATAAAGAAGCATGGTATATAAATCACCTCTCCAGTTTTAATTTTTTTTTTCTAAAACATCACCCCCCAGCGCCCAAGTGCGATGGAGACATGATTTATATATCACACCCCTCTTTTATAAAGGATAGGTGATAAATCAAATTCCTGTTATAATTTTTTCTTTTAAACACTGCACTTGGACACCCCTAGTTTTGTATCCAAGTATGGGAGAGGCATGGTATATACTACCTCTCTATTTAAAAAAATAAATTAATCTGATTAGCACTGACATTGAAGTATATACTCACTTTTATAAAATCAAATCTCTCTCATGAGTTATATGATTTTAAAAAATAAAAATACAACAATCTAAATTTTGGCTTATAAAATAGATTTGAGTGTAATAATTCAACATGTGTATAAACTAATGAGAATGTGTGAACGCACTATTTTTTCTAGATGAAATATAGTCATTTCTATTAGGATAGTAATGCCTGAATGGGGAAGAGGATTATAGAGAGAAAAGAGTGTACATTAGAGGGGGGGAGGGGGAGACGTGGTGCATAACCAACAAAAAAAGAATTCAGATTGATTGTGGCGGTCAGCGACATTGGGTAGAAGCATTTTCCTCCTGGATTAGATTTTTCTATCTTTTTTTCTTGTAATTATTTTGATGGTCTTCTCTTCTCATCCCCTTTTTAAACATTGTTCATTTTGAAAGTTTGTTTTGAAATGAAAATTGCTCATAAATTACTCAAAAAAAAACACTATTATTTGTATCACATAATTAATCTTATGCAGAAAATATAAACTCACACACAGAATAATCCTCAACATAATTTCTCGCCACACAAACACTACATTATTTTCCTCATGATCCTTCAAACACATCCATATATATGTTTCTCTTGATGCAGATGAAGCTCATTATTATTAGTATTTCCAGTTCCAACAATCTGAATCAAGCATGGCATCCACGTTGGAGTGGGAGGACGAAGAACTTCATGAGGCCGAGCCTGCAGTGGATGCCGTCGTGTTCCCCGCACGCGAACATGTAAGGCTTGGCCTTTTGAAGAACGAACTCGAAACCCTGGCCACCCCCCTGCGCCACGTTCCCGACCATCTTCGCCCTCTTCAAGTTACACGTCGCGAAGCTTCGAAAGTCATTGAACAAGTACACACTGTGTGGAGGTGTGTTGTTGTTGCTTGGTGGATTATACATAAACACTGCAATCAAATATATTGTTACAATGTAGGTACTAGTGTTAGATTTAATGTCCTCTTCATTCTATCAAGTACAACATAAATCTGGTACATACCCAAAGTGTCATTTTGGTAGAAGGGACCGGAACGGAAAGCCCAATCAGCATAGTTGAAGCCAAATTGCCAGTGGTTGGACCCTCCTACAATGATCCTTGCAGCAGATGTGGATTCTGGGACCAACAGCAGAGCCATTAGAGTTGCACATAGCGTACACATCGCACCATAACTGTAACCCATGTCGAAAACTCTCTAGTAGTCTTTAATATGAAAACAGATAAAAAAGACTGAGATGGTAAGAATAATAGAGGGGATTGATGGGCTTATATAGTGGATAATTTGGAAGTTGGAGTGAGTGGAAAATTAACAAATTAAGCACTGTTGCAGAGGAGAAAAACAATTGATATGAATAAAACATAAATAACATGGTTTGACTTATTATTGGAAGACTCTAAAAAGATTATGCGCCTGCATTGGTTTGTGGGTTGTTGTGTTAGGAATTCATCATTTTCCCGTGTTGGATGGAGCGTAGAAGTAGGACTTTTGTACAATTTTTATGGAGTGAGTGCTCCTAGCTATTTGAACATTAAACAGATTTCACTGATGCGTTTTATGTGGAGAAGTGGGGTATACCAGACTACATTATGAAAATTTGGTAGATCTTTGACTGCAACTAAAACTAAAGATGGGTTGTTATTGTGTGTGGGTTGATTAATTGGGAAACACTGATTTTGGTGGTCAAAATTATGGTCGCCCACATTCAACCTTCCACCCGAGCCGTCATTAGGAATCGTCCCGAGTCCCGCTGTCGGCACCGGTATCTCGTTGTTGCATGTTCACGGATTCCGTGCCCCAGCGTTCCGGAAGCGGGTCGCCCTCAGGCGCCCGTTCCCGAAGCCCTGGAATTCGTTCCAGTGGTGACCCTCGTATGAATAGTCGGTTGTTCATCACTGAGATACTTTCCGATATTTTGCAAGATAAACATGCACCAGAAGGTTCAAATTTGATAAGGATAACAAAACACTGGAGACTAGTTTGATAAGGAATTAAAATTTTGAAGATAAGTTGGTCTAATTTTATATAATAAAAAGTCTATCAATTTTTTTCATATTCATATTTATCAAAATTGTGATAAAAAGTAGAGATAAATGTTCTCCTAGTTTTTAGGCCTGATTTTATTGGGATAAAAGGTTGGAATTAGAAAAAAAATTGTCTATATTTTGAAAAAAAAAGTAAGAATATTTTATTCTAGGTAAACGGTGGAACAAACTTGATCCCTAATTTTAAACCGCATTTTATAAAATATAGACAACTTTTATAACGGTTCTTCCGAAATAAACAAAAATAAAAAACTTCATGAAACCAAAACTAACAATATTAACACTTCATTAATAGAAAGGGTAGACTTGAATTTTTAATTTTTTTTATAAGTTATCTCATATTTTAAATTTTGTGATCCAAATGCAAAGTTAAGAATAAGAACACTAAAAAATAGGGATAACAAAATGCATTGCTGAATGTAAATTTGAATAAAAATAATGATCTTTTATCTCCATAAATTAGGCTAACTTATCTTAAACATTTATCTATTTATCAAACCAGACCTTAGGTAAAACAAAATATCTCAATTGTTCATATAAAAATTGGGATAATTGTATGTAATTTATCTCAATTATTTTTTATATCAAATGGGGATAAGTTATCTTCTCATTCATTTATCTCCATAATTATCTATTATTCCACCACTCATCCCTTGCCAAACATAAATGTGCATGTATAGTGTGTATAGATACACGTTGTTACAAGCTTTACAAGGTCAGGGTGAGGGTTCTTCGCATCTCAGAGAAGCTTTTAAGCAGATTAGAGAATCAGCCAAGAAGTTGAGGCAGATTAATTGACAGATTAATTTTGCAAAAGTTTCTCGGGTGATGATTGAGGCACCGGAGGTTTTAGCGCGGCGTGCTTGCCACTTACAAATAGACAAGTGGTCTTTGGTTTTGAAAGATTTAACCTCAATTTAAATATGAATATTTAAAAAATAATAGGATAAATATTTTTAAAATTTTTCTCCCTTGAGAGAGTGCGATGTATATGTGTTAAGACCAGTGGTCGATTATCATGTATGTACCAGTGGTCGATTATCATGTCAACCAACTGCTGATAACTAAATTGAGGTTGTGTGGAACTGTTGGAATAAAAGGGAATGGAACTTAAAATAATAATTTAGACTTTAAGATGTGTAACAAATACGTTTTATTTTAACGATATCTGCTCTCTTGACGAAATTGTTGTAGGGATTCACTACACATCTTGAAGTCTAAATTATTATTTTCAGTTCCATTCCCTTTTATTCCCTTTTTATTTATCATAATATATTAAATCACAACCCCTCTTCTCTCCATCTCATCATCCCCCTGCTCACCTTGCACACCTCATGTTGTGCGTCATTCCAGAACCACACAACCTGCCATCTACCACTCCAGTCTTGCCACCCTCTCCCTTTTCTCTCTCTCTCTCTCTCATACTTCTCTTCCCACTACATCCTTCCACTCTCTAACATTTTCAATACCCACCACACCAAAATATACCTCTACTATACAATATTTGACAATACAAGGTGGTGGGAATAAACCTCTAACTAAAATGTAGTCCAAGAGAGAGAGACAGAGTCGCCGTCTGAGTGTTCGCAATCAAAGAAGTATGCCTGCTCGCCATCCACTCGCCTCGCCACCAGTCTGCTCAGGCAGGACCTTCAATGGGTTTGTCAACGAGAACATCGAAGACCTCGGCATGGATCCCGACGAAGCCCTCGAAGACGCCATCCAAACCCTAACCCTTCAAGGCGTCGACCTCTCCGGTCCGAACCGCATCACCAATTCTTTCTCTACAAAATCCCAATCACATTTTTCTTGATCTCTTGTTTATCTTGCTTTAGGTATCGTGAAATGCGTACCGGGTACCGCCACGCATCCGGTGATCCGGGCGTTGGAGGAGCTCGAAAAGGCGAAGGCAGGCGATGTGGTGGATGATCTCGAGAACGTCTCGGCTTTGCTCGATGAGCTTTGTACGCTGTGTTTGAATGGTGGATCGGACGGCGATGTGGCCATCGCAGCGAGAAATGGAGGGGTTGAGCTCATCTGCTCGATATGCTCGTCGCTTGATAACAGGCATGAGCGCCCTCTCGTTGCGGCATTCAGGGTTTTGGCTTCTCTTCTCCATGGTATGATTGATTTCGTTGTTTGATTCTTTGGAGTTGATTTGGATTGTATGTTTGAAGCCCCTCTTTGTTTGTGGAGTAGTAGGTGGGATTGGGAATTGAATAGACTCAATCAATTTTGCAACTCTGATTTTCACGACACACCCGCAGTATATGAAAATTGTTTGACACAATATATACTCCACTATGTCAATATATACTCTCTTATAGAAAAACGAAAAATTATATGCATTCAGTTTATATGAATATGTACTTCATTTTTTTATTTAAAAGACTGCACTTGTTAGCCAAGTATATAATTAAAATAAAATCAAAATATGTGCAGGCTGCAAATGGGTCTGCAAAAAGGATTCCATTCTGTATTGGTACCAAATGGGGGGGCTAAGAGAGGAAAGACTAAATGACATCGTGGGATCTTGCTATAGATCTTATGAGTGGCATATTCTGACACAATCTTGGTATTTGGTGATGATACAGATATTCAGAGTTCCGAGGCCTTTAGGCAAAGTGGTGGACCTAAGATTGTTTTGAACGTTTTGAAGGATGCTGCTCATAATGTTAACCTATTGGATGGTGGTTTAGCTGTTGTTGCTGCTGCTGCAACTGGTAATGAGATTGTCAAAGAATCATTCATGGAACTGAGGATTGATGAACTTATTGTCCAAATTATGAGGGAGCGAAGTAAATGCAACATTCAGAGCTTATATGATTCCATAAGAGTCTTGTTGACACCTGATGATGACCGTGTTTTGGCTTCCCAAGTAAGTGAGAGAAGATCTATAGTTCTCGTTCTTATGTTAAGGACAATTCTTCTGAGGATCTCCCTTCAAAAGTTTATGTTTATCCGCCATTATTTCTGAGAATAATGTTAAAGCATTAATTTTAGTTAGCTATATTGCTAAAAAGGTCGGTATAGATTGTGAAAAACTTTGTTGGTTTCATATTGTTTTTTGTGGCCTCTAATTCTGCAACCATTTCTTCTGTCAACTGATATTCTATGTCATATTAACTGAGGTTCTATGTAATTAAGTTATTTATGCCGCAAAACACCTTGAACATGATGCATATATGATGAATAGTGATTGATATTGTCGTATAAAATATATGAATTTTAAATTTTTTGGCTTGTAATTTCTACTCAAAACACAAATAATTTGGATGTAGACATCCATTTCTGTCAATCACTACCTTTGTCAATTAACCAAATGCCTCTGTGCAGCATTGACATGTGAGGAGTATTGTAAAGTACCTATGTGATTAATAACTTCAATTAAGTTATGCCATTTCTTACACCAAATCTAGTAAGTAAAATACTCAACAAACAAAAAAGATTAGAAGATCAGTGAGCTACCTCCATGATCTTGTCTCTTGTGTGGTGTGTAATTGTTTATATGCCTTGGTTGCTTATGTTTGAATTTTTTTATTTACATGATTATTTGACTTGTTTGATTTTCTAAAGCAATCTGAATTAAAAAAAATTTAAATCTGATAGATCATAGTGCAAGATCAAAATGCAACCTTCACATCAGCCCCACAACTATCTTTAATTTCCAGTTTTCCTTCTTTAAAACCCACTTCCTTCATCCCCACACAGTGCAAGATCAAATATCATTTGAAGAATGTTAGTCACAGTATTGTTAGGACTTAAGTTTCTCCGTTATTTTCTTCAGGAAAGTACGTTAATTGCATAAGGAATCTCAAACATGAGTAATTGAATGATGTAACATGAATGCACATTCAGGTTTATGGATACGCTCGAAGATTTTTCAAAATCGGGATTGCGGATTCTCTTGTAGATGCACTTCGCGAAGGGCTCAATTCGGCTGGTCTTGTTTCCGCATGCGTTGCTTTGAAGGCTGTTGCAGTAAACGTAAGCCAGCTATTTATTAGGTTCTTGTCTATTTCCTCTCTTATGTTGAAGGAAATAATGAAGAAAGTTGTTTATATTTTTATTTCTGTTAGGAGTAAATTTCTTTCCTACATTTCAATTTGTACATACTTTACTCATCTGATAATTTTTTTAGGTATCAAATGAGTACTTCTTGGCACTTTTTACTTGTAAAATACTTTCTATGGAAGCTTCTGGTGTGATAAGCATCATGTCACATAAATGCTTGCAAAGAAACACAATTATGTTCATTGACAAGGATACTACTGTGGGCTAAAAGCAGAAACTATGAGTTTACATTTGTCTGTCTACCTTTTTTGGGGAGTCCAACAATGTTGTGTTACAGTTTGCTTTTATGATCTGCATGAAATCTCCATTATCAAATAAATGTCATCACTTAGGTTTGTGGTAGAAGAAGATGATAGGCAATTTTGTCACTTGTAGGGGCCATTTAGATTTTAGACATTTTATGGGGACTTATTTGTATTTTTCTTTGATTCATTTGAATTAAACTAGACAGAATATTCCTCGAATATTCTACTTCAGCTTACAGTAATTTAACTCAGGGATATAGTTTAATGTCCCAACACTTTGCAGGGTTTATTTGAACTTCATAAGACCACAGGGTCTTATGTGGATATTGAGCCGTTTGTAGGGGTTTAGATGCTATATCCCTATATTTTAATACAACAGTATTACAATCATGACTTATCTCTACTCCCTACTATTGTAATGGAAATCCTCTACTCACATGAGTCTGTTGTTGATTTCATTCATGTGAAATAAATTACGGTATGGGCAATTAGCCAATTACACTTTGCCTACTATTACAAATAACATAGAAAATAATCATGGTTATATTTAGAAGAAAGTCCCTAGAAATATTTTATTTTTACAAAATCTCCTACTTTTGTGGTCATATGCATCACAGTGCAGGTCTTTAATTTACATTATGTGGATGGTTGGCTTTACCACTTGCCTACATTAAATATTTCATCTTTGGATACAACCGAACATCTGTCATGTTGAATTTCTTTCTTACTTCCATAAGTTGCACACGAGCAAATTCATATTGTAGCTGAATTTGATACATTTTAGTCAATAAGACAGGTACGCAACACAATTATTTTTGGTTTAATAGTTATGAAAAATCAAATGATGTTCTTTATAAAGAGAGATTTTTAATTGAGTGATCTATGAAATCTCAAACTCTCTGAAAATTTTCAAGTAGATTCAGTTTAGTCTATTGTTATCCTGAATGTTCAATGGGAATGTCTTAAATATCTGAACTTCAGTGGCATTTGACAATGTGCTGGTATTTTTTACTACCCATGCCTGCAGTTTACGACCAGAATTCGGAGTTTTTAGCTGCTGGTAATGGATCTCATATTGTGCTGAATTCTAGATCTGTATTGAAATTCTGAACACATGTCCTTGTTGCAGGATGAAATATGCAGATCAATTGCTGATAATGGTGGAATTGATGTAATTCTTCAGTGCATAGAGGACAATGGTGATTTAAACAACAAAGCAGCTGTTAAAGCATGCTGCTCTTTATTGTCTAAGGTTTGGTGTCGATGTTCACATTACAAATTTCAAGTATAAATTTATTTTTTTATGAATAAATAAATAAACCTGAAATCTGGGTGTTTTGTTACAACTGTTGGAAATCTGATGATTAAGAGTACTAGTGTGATTCAAACAATCAGTACTGATATGTCGTAATTTTTTTTTTTGTTCAAAGTTGGCAGGGAGCGATGCTAATAAAAGCTCTATTGTTCAGCTGGGAGGTCTCGACAAGCTAATCAAACTGTCACATAGATTCTCTGAAGAACCATCAGTTCTACAAGAGGTCGATCCACATCAAGTCATCAATAATCTTTCAAAATTCTAAAACTTGATGTTTGCATATCTTTTGATGCCCTTCTAGATAGTCCACTTTTATGTCAGTTTTATATAATTTTTGGAAGGAACATTGTTCATCATGAACAGATTATGTCCATCTTCTGGGTGCTTTCGCTCCGGTCTCCAGAGAATGCAGCCCGTGCAGTTGAAGCAGGGGTTGGAGATTTCGCCATCCAATCAATGCAGAAGTTTCCATCTTCAGCACAGTTGCAAAAACAATCTTGCCTCATGATTCGCAATCTAGTGGTTAGAAATCCAGAGAACAGGCATGTACTCCTGCTTTAATACTTTTATACCCCGTTTGGGAAACGGAATAAACGAGTATAAGGGTAGTATAAGGGTGGTATAAGAATGGATAGGGAAAATGGTTGTTTGTTTGCATATAACTTGGTATTACAAGTGAGTTTAAACATATAAGAGAGTATAACAATTCTAAGTCTAAGATAAGCTATACCTTATATTCTCATGGGTCCATAATAACTTTTTACATCTTATCACATTAAATCACCTCTCAATACCTCTTATACATCAAATGGCTCACATCTCAAATCAACTTTTTTACACTTTATTTATATTTTATTATTTATCAACTAAACAACTCAACCTTTATTCTTACGTTTATCAATGAGAATAAAAAAACACAAACAAACAAAAAATTATCATGTAGATTTGTTATCTATACTAGCTATTATCTATCCAGATTTAATTCCGCTATCCAAACGGGGACTTAGATAGCATATGCCATATTGTCTCCCTTATTGATAATAGCCCTCAGGTTTTATCCGTATAAGGCCCCAGCTTATAAAGCTGGTATTCTAATACCATTTGGCAACAATGATGTTGGGAAAACTTATGTTATAACAAGACAAATTTTGGCCCCCAAAAATGGTTTTAATTAGTCCAATAGATTGAATGTATACCAATTTTTTACTTATAATTGTGGTTGGTTAGCAAAAAAAAATTAACCCATTGCCAGAGGGGTCCTGATGGATTCCTTTATTTGTAATTGTGCAGGACCATTTTGCTCAGCAGTGGAATTGAGAAGATTATAAGAAAGGCCAAAGAAACCCATGAGAGTTGCAAAGATGCCGCCACTGATGCACTTAGGGATCTTGGACTGGATGACTATAACATGTAGGCCACAGTTTCGGATATCACATTCCAGGTACCCTCTGTCAATCCTCGATTTTATTTAGTATGTTTGAAGCTTGAAGAATTCTCTACATCATGGAGTGGGGCTTTAATGCAAGGATGAAATGCTTTACTTGGATTCATCTATGGTTGATACTTGATACGCGAATTACTGAAATCATCTGATTTTAGAAGGTATCACCATTAGATTACCAGGCTAAAAGTACACTGCTGAGCTACATAATTGACAAGGGGAAAAGTAGATTCATTCAGTTCAATTGTGACGATTGTGAAACATTTTTTTGTATCATTTTCTCGTCACTCTTTCATGCATTGTTGCTCTCTAATTTGCATGGAAAGAGACTGGATGTTGTGAGATCTGTTTTTTGGAGGGCTTTTTAAATGAGGCTTAATTTTCATTGAGCACTGCTCATTCGACATTATGATTCAAATTCGAATATTTCATACAAAAGGCTTTCTTAATTATATTTGTTATGATACTTGTTTTTGTTTGCTTGGGTAAACGCTTTACTGAGTGATCTTTTTAGGAAAATTATATGTTCAACCCTTGTCCAACCCCATCAACAGTCTACACTGGGCCTTTATTAATACTTCTCATTGAAGTATATACTGAGATAATCTTTGAAAAAAAAATTTTAAAAAATTATTTCATACACTATGATAAAACTCAATACACTATGATGTCGTATAGTGCAATACACTATCATAGTGTACAGGACTACAGAAAAGATTGTAAAATTGATTGAGTACATCAATGCTCTTCTTTTTAATAGCCATTTCACTATGGACCATGAAAAGGAAAAAAATGTAAGTTATTACATTCAATATTACAACTTCTAACCTGTTATTGAATTTCTTATTCTAATAAGGTAATTTCTTTAATGAAAAATGAAGTATACCAAATGAAAATAAAGTATATACCAAAGTACAACAACTATAGTTCACGGACGACACTTTTTTTCTGAGCAATTCCTTCGTGGGCTCGATGCGAGGATTGTTTCTTCATCCTTCGGTTGCTTCAAACTTTGTGTTGGTCCTAAACATCAATCTAAGTTAAAGATTTTTTATCACAATCAATGTGGACCTATCAATTTGACACCTTGGTTTGTCTACGGTTCACAGACGTCTTTCAAAGGCGATTTGGGATCCACTGATCAAGCATCCGATGCAAAAGCAGGACGGTCTGTTTTTTTTGTTTGGGGTGGGTATAGTGGTTAAACTCACCCTACTCCAAGCGGTGTCATTTATGCACTCTGGAAGCTGATTTTAGAAAGTTTGCCTATGTTTGGATGGTAGTAGGTGAGGAATACAAGATAATAAGATTAAAAATCTATTTGTTTGCAAGGAATAGAAGATATACTTATACTATACGTAAGAATAAACTGTCATTGGTATGTCAAGTCTCTTCTGGAATTATGTTATTACACCCAATCTTTTCCACTGATATAAAAAAACTCACATATCAAATATTTTATCATCATCTCTATGAAATGATTAAATCAGAAACTCACATGTCAAATTTTTTACTTTTGAAAATCTTTATATGCATCTTTTTCAATTTTTATTTATCAACCAACCAATAAAAACTTCAGTATTATATTGCTTAATGAAATAAAAACACAACCAAGCAAAAAAAAAAAATTACCTATATTAGAATAGTTATATATTTTAAAATAACTTATCGCTATCCAAACCAAACAAAGAGCAAATTGTTTTTATTCTTTGCATATTTGTGGGATATTCTTCGGTTCTTCCCCAACACTGGAAACCTCCTACAAAAATTTGGCAAAAAGAGGATTGGTCTAAAGCATTCTTACATGCAAGGTAGGGGTAATCACGTAGTCTTGTACATAAACTGATGATCTATGTGTGTGTTCTTACACATCTGGCTAGCCTGGAATTCCCTCGTGCATCAAGATCGGGACCCAAAACACCGATGAACATTTAAATAAAGCCTTTCAATTCCTTATGGGACTATTTGGATACCGGAATGGAGGGAGAATAGGAAAATAAAGGGAAATATACCTAAAAAAATTATTTGTTTACAAAGAATAGTTAACAAAATAAATAATAAATTGATATTGCTAGTCTAGGTTCCCTGCAATTATATTATTATATCCTATCTAATCCACTAGCATAAGACTATATGGGGATCTCACATGTCATCATCACCTCTAAATCAAAGTATTTACATGTAAAATCATTTTTTTCACCATTTATATATATTCATCCACATTTTATTCATATTTTATTCACAACTTATAGATGGTCAACCAAACAACAAAAATTTCATTATTATGTTGTTTAACGAGATAACTAAAAACATAACCAAACAAAAATTAGCTTGTTACTTATCTATACTATAATAGTTATCTAACCCAAAATAACTTGTATTAATACCCAAAAAAGGACTATGAGTACTCAACCCCTAACATTCCCACTCCAATACACTTCAATCAACAACACATAATGGGCACTGGCTAGTTCCTCAAAAAGCAGCCTTCAATCAAGGATCTAACCAGTTCCAAAAAAAGAGACATCAAAACAATGAAATTGAGGGTTTCCTGATCACGTAAAGAGCAGGCAAAAATTCCACAACCAATAATAGAAAGCAACAACCAAGGCAGGGAAAGATCAAACGGCAATGCTAATATGAAAAAAATTGTTCGCGTGAAGAAGCCATTAATGTCACCAAAAATATAGTTTTTTTCTTCCACAAAAAATAAGAGGTTCATTGGGTAATAATAGAAAGTCTAAATGTTTCCTCCAATGTATCTCTTTCATGGGTAAAAAAAAAGACTTAGTTCAAGCATTTATATGTATACTTCTTGCTCATGGGGTCTGGTTTGGCCCTGTAAAATGGATCTGTGAACAGAATGTACACTTGGCAAATATAGGGAACAAAAAGAAAAGAATCTTCAATACCTGAACCCCATCCTAACCACAGATTGAACTCATGTCTCTTAGATCACAATGTTTGTGAAATATGGCCTCATAGCTATCTCCTAGTTTAACCTGTTTTCGGATCAACAAAGGGAAATCAATGTCATATTGCCTCAAAAAACAACAAAATATTACTATTCATTATGTGCAAAGATCAGTGACGTACTGTGACATCTGCATATGATCTACTGGAACATCCTGGAAAAAGCCTTCTTTTCCTGCTCACGTCTATCAGCAATCTGTGATCAATCATGATGTTTAGTGATCACACACTAAAGTAAAACGTCGTGATGATAAACATCAAATTGCACATATTTTACAAACCTTTTTCCTGGCAACAGCTAACTCCTTTTTAATTCCTCCTGAAAAGCATAGCACAATTAATATCCTCACTAGGCATGGAAAAAGCTTCTGGACTACTGAAAAGTATCCTACCATCAGTTGGCTCCAAATCAAGTGCCTTCTTGAAGCTAATAAGCGCGGCATCAATATCATTAAGTGCCATATGTACCTAGTCAATAAAGAGGCCCAAATGTTAGCCATCATGTGTTCTCTCATGAGACCGTCATGCACACACCTTGAGAGAATTGCATGCATAATGAAATTGACAGAAGAAAAAAAATTATATCATTTTTTCTATAGCCTGCAATACAGCAATTTCAATCCGTCAAGAAACAATCCAAAGTTCCATTGCTAAGCACAAAAAATAATGCCAGAAATTTGGCCAGGGAGATGGTCTTGAGTAGATGTCCCAAACCATGTGAATACTTGATCATCTAATACATAGTATGTAAGGGTCAACAAAAAAGGTACAACAAAAAAAACATACTAGAAAAAAATCTTAGTGCTATAATTTACTTATTTTGAGAGATCTGATCAAATGAAAGTCCCCATGTAAATACCACCTGA
Source organism: Acorus calamus (assembly GCA_030737845.1). NCBI lineage: Eukaryota > Viridiplantae > Streptophyta > Magnoliopsida > Acorales > Acoraceae > Acorus > Acorus calamus. The sequence goes on from CM060876.1 coordinate 22,361,908, forward strand.
CAAATTAACTCACATACCTGACCTTGGCGGAAATATGCTTTGGCATTAACATCTCTTTCTCGAATAGCAAAATCTGTATCTAAGAGGGCACCCGTCAAATCCCCCAATTTCAATTTACAAGCCTATATATATCATAAGAAGATAAAAATTAGACAATGTTAATGTACCACTGAAAAGACAGATACTATAGGCTTTAGCACCTATTAGACCCATCCCAATAGGCAAAATATATCCAACATATCAAGATAAACATAACTCTCACACAATCAATCGTGACTAGCAACATACACACTTGCAAATAATAATCAATTCACTTGCAATAAAATCAACTGCAGACCCAAATGATTGAATTAAAGAAGAGTATGGTTTAGTAATACAAGTAAGTACAGATAGTTAATACAGATGCATTTAATTAATACAAGTGCTCTGCTTAGCAAGGTCACTCGTGCCTGTTTTTGGAGCCCCTCCACAACTGACGTGTCATTGATACATAATTGTTCTAAGCATTCAAGCAAACATGCTTGACAATTGACAATGAATGTCCATTTTCTGACATCAGCAAATATGTTCCTCTTGAATCAAATAAACAATACTACATTAATATAAAACAAGAAGTTCTAAAAGGAAGCTTCATCATATACTCCAAAAGAATCATGAGTATCAGAGGAACGTATTAAAACTTTAGATCAGATATGCCCATGGTAGAAGATTCAAGGCAATTATGTAGATGCACAAACTATCATCATAAAAATGACTGAAAAAAAACTGTGATGATGATATGCTAGAGAAACAAATGGATAAAAATGTGAAGGCAATGGAACTTTAGCTCTTTTTTTTCCCTCACTTTTTTGTAATTGGAGGTCCCTTGTCTCCATTTTGTTCCAATACAAATGCTCCAATCCTTTCCCAAAAAAAGTAGTATCAACAAAAACTAAGGGTATTCAATTGCCAACAAAACTCAGTCATGGACATTGTAAGCTACAAGGAAGTTGAAATCCTCAAATCAAGTTCAACCCATTTGGCAAACGGGCTATTCTCATGTTGCAGGGGATTGGGAGATGCACAAGCCTTCACAAGTAACTGAAAATGCCAGTTCAAAACAAAGGGACACATATTCCAGAACATCGCCAACAGGAGGTGGATGTCATACACTTTCCTTGTTTCTAGAGGTTTCAGCTTATTATGTATTGACGGGAGTGCTCCTACCACCCTTCAACAGTTCAACCAAAAGATAACATAAAAAGCGGTTCCAATTGTTGAGTATTTAAAAACATTTTAGTGTTTTTTGTTGCTATGGTGGGTTACACACGGCCCGATAGGCTATAGAAGTAGTGCTGGCTTGGCCTGCAACCTGATATGGTATTACATAAACTACCAAATTTTCAGATGGCCCAACAGCATCTGAATTTAACCAGCAAACACATGGCCATTAACATCCTGTTCACAACCAATTAGAGACTACCTCCTCCATAGAGGGAAGGGGGAGAATGTCCTAACCAGTGTGCCAATTGGGGGGAGGGGGGGTGCTCATTATATATTTGCAGGTTGGATGCTCCCACTTTTCTTAGAAAACAAAGAACAGAAGTAATTCCAATTGTTAGGATAATTTCCATCATAGCACGGTTTTTTACTCTCGATAGGATAGCTTTTTAACAAGCATTGAAAGTCTGAAATACTACAGATTCAGATTGTTCAACAATCATAGGAGCAAGTAATACAATTTTTTGAATTCTTAAATTTATATGTTGAGCTGAGATTTTCATGCCCACATCATATCTATTCTGTTTTTTACTTTTAATTTTTATGGAGTTAATTAGGTATTGTACCTATTTAATCTATTTTAACTCAATAGTTTGGCATGTGATTGAGAAAGACAATTACACCTCTCTTGGTTGGGTACTTAATTCCTTGGGAGTGGAAATTTAAGAGTGCTAAAAGGCCTAGACTAACTGAAAACTGTCAGTGAATTACATGGAAATGGCACTTCCAACACTCATTTCCAACCAAATAGAACCTTTACTGTATCCATAGTTTAAAATATTGATCGATATATCAATTCTAGGGGATAAAATGGGAGAATTGGTCAACATAACAAAATTTTCATGATGTGACACTGTTGATGTACCGGTAATAAGTCACTCACATTTTCACACTGCTATTTAATTATTATGATTTTTAAATCTGGTACTACAGTTGAAGGGGACTTGCAAAAACCAGCCTCAACTGCTCTTTTTTTGCCTTTGGAGTCCAATGATTTTTAACCTGGTTTTTTGACAAAAAAATAAAAAATAAAATCTCGTATTTTTTTAATATTAGCCATTATTTTTATAAACCTATATAACCCCCTTCAATTTCATTTCAACACAACTCAAACCCTCATCCTCTCGACCACTCACTCTCCACTATTCACTCTCAGTCTATTACAAATTAGCAACAAAGCCCAAGAAAACTCAAATAATCATCCAAACATCCCAATATTCCATCAAAGAATAGAAAAATCTTTCTTGTCGGTGAAGCCATTGATGGACTACTTGGAGGTCTTTGACAGTTTTTAAAGCATTTTGGTGGAGTTATTGGAGGGTTTGGTGGAGGGCTTCTTCTCTCTTATTTTCTTTTTTCTCATTTTCTGATGTATATTTTCTTTACTTGTCAAATATTTTTGTAACTAGTAATTAAAGTGTTGTAAACTACTTATTTACTATACAAATTTTCACACTCGAAATTTTTTTTAATGCTTAGTTAAATTTAATTTTTTATAAACTTCAGAAAATGTCTTCCTCATGGAGCTAGTTCATCTAATCTTCGACAGGCTAAAACAAAAAAATCCTACATAGAAATATAATGAATTCAAAAGCATTAATGAAAAACATATTGTTAGATGTCTACTTTGCTCAATCAATGTAGTGGTGGCACTACTAGGCTCAAAGAACAACCAAGCCCTAAAATAACATCAGAATTTGGAAAGAAATAGAACAAATTTATGGACAAGATAAATGAAAATAAAGTTAGAAAAAATACATATTATGCTCAAATTTTGCTAGACATAGGGGACGATCAACTAATGTAGATAATGATGTAGAAAAAATTGCAGGTCCTAGTGAAATGCCTCCCCCATCCAGATAAGGATACCAGAGAACCATAAAAGTAAAAGAGGAAAAATTTCAACTCAAATTTAGAATTAGTGTCAGAATCTCCTTAAGCAACAAAGAGAGGGACGTTTAGTCTTTTCATTGACTTTCCTTCAATGCAAAAAAAAAAAGAAAAAGGAATTACAATTATCTTATCTTTGTGTTTCTTTAGTAGAAATGTTTTCATTAATAACATTTTGAAGGATATATAAAACAACAAATTTCCAAAATAGGCCACATAGCTCAATAAGTCTGACAATTTAGAATGAATTTAGAGAGTTTGGACATTGGTAATTGGTGATAGGAAAGAAGACAAGGTTAATGAACACCATTAACATTACTGTTCATATGATAAATTCACAGATCTACTCGACCTATTTATAAGAGGACTTACGGAACTGTTTGTCAGTATCTGCGACTTTGTCTTCCTCAGCAGGTTACTCCTCTCTGCATAAAAAATAATAAATTCAACACACTCTTAGGCAGGGTGTACCAGAAATGGCTTCAGACAAAAAACAAGACCAACCATAGATGGATAGAACAAAATATATACCTTCATCAATCTCCTCCTTTTCCCAGCAAACATCCAGGTAGCGCAGAGCCTTCCGATATTTTCTAAGAGCCATCTTGAAATCTTGTTTCTACATGAAAAAAGTATAGCAATAGATCACCAGAAGTGGAGTGTAATTGGAAACAAAAAAAAAAACTAGGTTTGTATCACTTTAGGCGTAAAAAAAACAAGAGAGATAATTTTATTAGAAGTGTTTGCAATAATTATGAAGTTTGTAATTAGAAAGAATGATAGCGAATGACACTGAAATATGTGAGATGCCCAAATACCAATACAGGTATGAACAGACATCATCACGACATGAACAGATTTGGCTTTCCCTAATATTCTATAGTGCACAAAGTTATTTACCGTTGTATAAATAATCTTACATATCATGCATAATTTTCCTCGTATTGAATCATATATTATAACATTAATTATGATATACTACATAGTATGGTGCACATGAATACATATGAAGCATGGCACATTATTTTATAAATATGACATCTTGTTACTTCTAAGAAGTGTCCTGTAATCAAGTGTCCCAAAGTCAGAATCCAAAAGATCATGTCACTAAGGTGGATGTTGCTCCAAGACTTCCATCAGCACGTCATGGAATGAAAATGAAAAAAATCATAAATATGCAATATATACATTGAAGAAAAGCAAATATATTTTCAAATTAGAACCATAAGAAAATACAACATAGCTCACCTTGAAATGCTCATTCCCAAGATTTTTGGTAGACTCTACGGCACTCATCCACCAAGAAACTTCATTCGACTTCTCCTCAAGATCAGCAGGCCAATCAGGAAGCATATCGCCATCTTTGAAGAAATTTATAACACCATCATTTTCACCTTCGGGAATAATTCCACAGTCCGCAATTAGACAATCGACAGTTGGACAATCACCATCCCCAGTTTGAGAATGCTCAACGGAACGAACAACTCCCATGCCCTTGATTACTTTCCCAAACACAACATGCTTCCCATCCAAATGAGATGTTCGTGTAGTCGTAATAAAGAATTGAGACCCATTCGTATTAGGACCGGAATTAGCCATTGACAGCATTCCTTTTCTTTCATGTTTCATTTCAAAATTTTCATCTTCAAATTTCAACCCATAGATGGATTCTCCTCCAGTGCCATTGCGAGCAGAAATATCTCCACCTTGGACCATAAAACCTTTTATGACCCGATGAAAACATGATCCCTGTATAGAAAGTTTTCAGTTATCAGTACAAACTTCAAAAAAGAAATAAGAATCAAAACCAACTTCAACAGCAGTGTAAGAAAGATAGAAAAAGGTATATTGCATAATTACATCATATCTCCAGATCCGATATAACATATGGAGATAGATATTAGCAAGAGAAGAGAAAAATTGAAGTATATTAGAAAAAAAGATTACTTCCGCACACTTAGATTGACATATTTGAATGATGTGTCGGTTTTGCCTTTATAATAGGATGTAGACAGGTGAGAAGATGCAACAATTCTGTCTAAGAACTCAACATAAATCACACACCATTGCCATTGTAACCCCAGATCTGATTTTGGATAAAAAGATGGGATATTTCCAATTTTTTAGGATAAGGGTGTGATATTCACGAATTTTATTTAATTGAAACAAGAATCCAGAAAAAGGAAACTGGAAAATTGCAAATCAAGACATCTTCCATCAAAGCTAAGGGTGTTTCCCCAAATTATATTGATAATAAAGTACACGCCGATAATTTAAAGGAAGACAACGCAGATTCCATGAAAAAGAACAAAAAAATAATCAAGCAATAGGAAAAAAATCCCACAGAATCTTAGCTGCACACCCTACTAGATCAACTATTCAACACAAAAATGACTATCTCCATTAATGACTTTCCACCCAAATAATATGAGTGCACCAAATTTTCAAATCCCACGCTAACATATACCAATCCTTATAAATAGAAAAAAAATATACATATTTGCAATTGGTTGGATTCTATGACATGTGTTTACAGGGATTATAACAAATACCCAAGTTCTTTGTTTCTTATCAAGAATATCCTTCTCCCAAATAAACCATCTAATGGCTCTGGACCTAGTTACCTAATGCTCCGATTACTAATTAATCATATGTGTACTAAGAGTGCACTTTCATCAGAAGTTTAATTATCATGTAGTTCTCATCTAACAAAATAATGAGCACCTTTATCAAGTTTATATTTTTAAAGAACAAAACTCATATTAAGTGTGACATGCATATTTTTCATTTTTTTGACGGTCACATACATATTTTTTATAAGCAGAAAAATAACCAAAAGAAAAAAGAAAAAATGCTCGACAACCTTAAAACCCCTCTTTCATCTCTCTCCCACTCAAATTCCATCGCTTTTAATTAGAGTTGACATTTTTTTGTTCTTCTTTGGTTTATTTAATTAGAAGTTTTTTTAATTAGGAATTATGTTAAACTTCAAGAAATAATTAATATGAATATCATTTGAAGCCTAATGCTGTCATAAGATGTATAACATGTAATGTTCTGCCATTTGGATTTGATCTACATGTTGATTTTGCATGTCAATTATTTTTTTATTTTTGTAAATCTTAATTTTCATAATCTGCCCAAGATTTTCCCAAATGTTACCAAATTTTTCTTTTTTTTTCTTTTGGACCTTCAAATTATTCTTATTTTAAAAGGACCAACACCTAATCTTTTCCTTACTTTCACACAATAGACAGTGAACCACTGGAAAAACATCAGCTAAACTCAAATGCACTGAATTGATAGAAAAACAAAATGAGAAAGGTTCTCATTAACTTTCAAGCAAACCAAACAGATAATTTTCAACCATAACATCTCTATCCTTTTGGGTATCGGTGATCCTAGGCGCAAAAAAAAAAAAAAGTCTCATCTATCATGGGACATAATTGGAGAGGGTAATTGTCATTGTACGAAGGCGAGGTGGTTAGCCACCTTCAGGCTTCAATGTTTTTTCTTTTGTAATTGGAAATCGATCATCTCCTTCTGTTAGAAGGGCATCATTTTAATATGACAAAGCTCTATTGCTAGAAAGAGCTCTATGTAAGAATCATAGACAAAAGTACAACAATTGAATGTATGAGCTCAGTCTTACAAACTTCGTATATTTTGTTCATCTGGGTTATTTGTATTGGGTAAGGTCTGAATCCGTGATAGGACTCACTGAACTTTGTTTGAATCCCCAAATAAGTCGATTGGTTTCCTTTTCCTCTCTTGGGTCAATTCCAAAAAATAAAGCTATTACTAATCAAATTACTATTTCTGGTTTGATGATGTAAGAAGCTTACGATATCTTGCACTCTCTTCTTTATCCCTTTGATCCCCTCCATCACATTTTTTTTATGAAACAGTAGGCGACCCCCCTCTATCACATATTTTATCTGCGAAATCTGCTATTCCATCTATTTGTGCAACAAGTCCGAAGAAAATATCAATCTATTTTCTCCATAGGATCACTATAAGACTTCATACATCAGAAACCACCATCCTATGCAAATAATCTAAATACAAATTCAGAGACTCAAAACAATTAGAAGAAGTTGGACCCACAACAATACTTCCTTACCACATATCAATGGATAGTGTGGATTCATTGAAATCTGAAGAATCTTCACAGAGTATCTTTTGGTCAACAGTTAACACTAAATCACCTACCACCATAACTTGAAAAACTACACTATATGTGTTAGATTCACTAGAATAGAATTGTCTCATGTCCCTCCATTTATCCGATGTTTAATATTCACTAACTGTTACCTTATCAGTAAACAACAGTTCCATCAACAATCAAACCACCTGCTATAACACATCCAACCAAAAAATAAAAGAAAATACTATCTACAAGAAGAATCCTGGTGAAACCATAATGCAATTGAAGAATCAACTGCCACTTTACAAACCAGTACTCCAATTGTCACAGTCCATTCCTATAATCAACTACTCGCATCCCATATACATATACTTCAATTAAATGTCAATTATAAATGATTGTATCATTTCTCACATTTCAAATTTAAACAAAACTATTGATGCTGACTGCCATGGCCTTTAGCTAAGTAAAAAAATACACATTTTTTCACCACTCTAGGAGTCAACATTGTTTCTCTTGAATTTTCCCCAAACTAAGCTCCATCATTAACCAACATGGCTGATAAAAAACAAAATATGAATATTCCTTTTTTTTTGTTTGCTTCACATTGATCGTATTAACTATTCATTGTTCTTAACTATTGAGCATCAATATGATATCAGACATGTCCTGCATCATGATGTATCATAAGACATCACGCTCTGGTGCAATACATCAAGTTACTTTATTCATTGTTCTTATATAACATTTTTTTTCGGAGAGAAGGTTGGAACATCTATTTTTTTTGGTTGGATTATCACTAATCACAAATTTATAGAAGGTTGGAAAATTTTATTAAGAGAAAAATGGTTCAAGAAGTATTTTTCTCTTCTTATAGAATCTTACACCATAGCAACCTCAAAATACTGTTGCACAATGTGTGTCACCTCCTAGAACCCTCTTTTATTCTTCCTAAAATGTAAAGATTTCATAACGCACAATTTATACAAAAAGGGAACACAACAAGAACCTAAGTAAACAAGAAAAAGGGGAGGTGGGGAAGAAGAAGAATAAAACAAATGGAATATAAGAACATTAAGTCATCAAGTCATCAGGTATAAACATGCATTTACAAGTGAAAAAAAAATAATGATATGTGTTGAACAAAGGCAGCATCCAACCATCAAACATCATCAGAAAGAAATTACACGTCAATGATCCAGATCAAAAGAACCCAAAGAGCAGGCCCTTTTTCACACCAACTATTCAACAGACTTCAAACACTTGAAAGACCATAACAAGAGAACATAATAAACATGTCAAATCAAGATGATGCATTATAGGGAAACAAAACACCATCAAAAACTCCACAACAAGGAAGAAAATGAAACCACGAACATCACTCAATCACAGAGGGAGCAATGCAGCCCTTCTTTCCTACTCTCACAATGCCATCAAAGAAGCCATTAAAGCAAAACAGAAAGAAAGACGACCTTGTAATGGAGGGGAACACCCGTGTTGGGTCCGATGCCCTTCTCGCCGGTGCAGAGGGCCCTGAAGTTCTCCGCCGTCCTGGGCACCACATCATCGAAGAGCTCCACAAGGATCCGACCCTCCAATTCACCACCCACACTGACATCCAAGAAGCACCGCGTGTTCACCATGTCGTCCGAATCGGAGGAAGCGAAGGAAACCCTAAAAACAAAAAAAAAGGGGGAAGAAACGACGAGCGTCTTATGTTTTCGAGCGAAAAAGAAAAAACAAATCGTCGCTTCCCACCAGTATTTAAAGAGGGGGTCGAAACAGAGGGGGGTTTTTTGGAAAATGTTACGCCCGAGTGTAACGTTTGTAGTGTGTACGACCGAGACCGACCAGGTGGTGTGTTGATGATGACAGCTGGCGGAGAAGATTCTGGAACGGATGCAATCAATGTTAAGGATTTGGGTTTTGGCGTGGCACGGCGAATTATTTTTTATTGTTTTTTTTTCTTCTTCTTTTTTTTAAGGATACGCAGAGATCCTACGGCGTCTGTTGTACGCAGGACCGCATGTGTGGCTGGATGTTCTCTGCAGGAGATTTTTTTTTCTCTTTTTTTTTTTTGTACTGAAATTTGTATTATATATTTGTTGAATCAGTCTGTGTAATTTTTTTTTCTCTAGATTAATATCATGTGCCCTTGGTCTGCCACATGTGGAGTGTTTGAAATGCATTGAGGGCACAAGATCTTTTACGGCTGTTTTTGTAGAAATCTAGCTGTTCAAATTGTGATTGAAAAATATTGTTTTGTAGACGTTTAGAATGTGGCAAAGTGAAGCATCGCACAAGTGTTTTTTTTTTGTAACGTGTGACACTGTGATTTCGTTAACCTTTTTACCATTGAATCTGTGTCACCCTCGAGACGGTATTTGATTTTGCTTTTAAAATTTTCATCTTGATATATACAAGCGAATTGATGACATGTGAAACTAATTTGATTCATGAATATTCAGTTAATTTAAGAACATGTTAATTTTTTAGATAAATCTAAGGTAATCTTTCATATTCGATGAGAAAAAAAAACTAAAAAATTAAAATTTTTATAGGATGACGCCACATATAACATTGCAAAAATCATATTTTGATAGTGCCTCAACTGTATCAATTATACTTGAATTAGATAATATAGTAGATGAAAACTTGTTCATCAAAAATATTAAAAGAAGTATTAATCAATTTAATATATTATTTATTAGTATGATCAATATTCTCTTGTAAACACTTGTCATCCATTCATACATGTCTCACAATGACATACATACATTTGTGTAGTCATAGGCGGAAAAAGTTGTGTTTATGAAAATTGTGATAAGTCAATTTATACAACTCTAATGATTGCTTCCCCAGGGTATCAGTAATCATGAAAGAGGTTCCAAACAAAGGTTCAAGTCATCTAATATTTTTTACAACAATAAATTAACTTTTTTAAAAGAGTTCTAATGTTGAGACCCCTTATTATTAAAACCATATGATGTACCAATAAAAAAAAACCATATAGTGTTAAGCTAATATGTATGTACCATTATGTGTGTATGTACCATTATGTGTGAATTAAATGGTACAACTTGTTCAAAAATTTGACTTTACCAAAATATTTTTTATCATTTCATATGATTTACAGAATTTTCATTTTCTAGGGATTGGCCATCCTTAGGCACTCGATCCAACTAGGTCGATCCACAATGGGAAAATTACTAGATTAAATTTTTAAACAGAAACTCTACTTAAATTAGACCAATTTCAATCACATAAGACCAACATAGGGGTCCATGATGGTGGTTTGATTATGTCTTGCTATGATACAATTTGGCTTCATAAATCCAAATGCCATCCAAAGTGCTAGATGGGAATAAAAAATGATGTGCCTCTTCGTGGGTGCAACAGTAGAGTCCGTTGCCTTGCCAGGCAGAGACCACCATAGATAACTCCATAGACCACCATAGATAATTCCATACACTCCTCCCTCCAACAAATATTGAAGGATTGTATAGGATAAAGAGCATTAGTACAAGTAATTTCATAAGCTGCTACGCCATATTTATTGCATTTCAGGTTACAAACAGTAAAAAAACTTGATTGTGCTGTTTGTTAGGCAAAAGCTTTCATGCATGAGCACTGACAAACAGTCTGTTTTAGAGTGTCGCTATGTATCAGTGTGTGGAGCTGCGATTTTTTTTTCTAAAAAAACACATTAATAGATTTAAGTGTCTTTCATTCCGTATAACAGTGTGTACTCCTATAAAGGAGTGTATCTTTTAGAAGAAAAAAAAAGCCCGCTATAGACTGCAAATGGGGTGGCATACAGGGCTCTGGATATATCATTTTTCCTTCTTGCACAAACCAACACACATTCAGAATGGGGGGACACAAAGGGGTAAATTTATAAAGTGAGAGCAAGATCATCTGTTTAGATCAATACAAGCCATGAAAGAAAGTGGGGAGGTGATGTCAAGGTTGTAATGAACAGTAAGTCCAGTTTGATAGGCAGTTGGAGGTTCCCTTTATAAAGAGGATTATTATAAAACTAATCAAATGTGCGAGCTTAGATTATTATAATACAAGCCATTGTTGATTTCCCCATTTTTCATCACCTTCAGCTGGAGAAAGGCAGCCTGCAATAATTAAACAAAGCTTTGGTTAGAGTCAAGCAAACATAACAATGAACAATGGTATGTGATTTCGTATATTATTACATGGAAGAAAAAGAGGAAGTTCTAAATTCATATAAAAATGAATACATGTTCTTCTATAATTGGATCAACTTGGAATTGTAATTCTCATTACAGCCCAGTTAACTTGTTTCGATTTTAAAAGTGCAAATTTACCTCACTTCAATTCCTCATGCTCATATTCCAACCAAATCTTTAAATTTGTAATTCTATACAAGTTCACTAGATATATTTTAATTGTATGAAAGAAATTCAGACTTACCCAAGCTTGAGCGATGTATCGGAGCTATCGTAATCTTGGGGACCAGAACTGCAGTTGGTGATTGATTCGGACGACTGTCCTTCCTCACAAACTGCAATGTCAGCTGCAACCTGTGTTCCTGTTTTAGACATCTCCATTATCTGTAACACCGAACAATCTCATCTTTGAATTCCTTTTATGTATTTCAAAACACATCAATCAAAACATGAAACTATGCATAATACCACATGTAATAATAATGAGAACTACATTCATAACTAACCCATACTTGAGTTCTTAGCCGGGCGTTTTCCTCCATTAGATGTTTCCCCTGCACATACATTTTCAAATTGATTCACTTCTAAGTGCACATGAACATAATTTATAGTACCAAATGATAAAGATGAAATATAGGAAAATTTAATAAAAACATTTAAGTTTTCTCGTAATGAAAGAAACTAAGGGGCTTGTGCCAGACACTGATCATCTCTCTCTATATATATACATATACTAATATATGATAGCCAGGATTATGTACATGCATATCCATATACTTAGTGTCTCACAACTACATAATTCCAGTATACTTCAGTCAAAACAATTAGCTTTTGCTCCAAAACTTTTGTAAATTATTTCACTACATCCCCGTCCTACTATCATGAAAAGTTTGTGCCAATTTGGAATGTTTTAGTTCATAGCAGGGAAATTCTTGCATGTATTTCTAGGTTTGATAATATATAGTGTGTATCGATTGAATCATAGAAACAGTGTAAACTATCATTCTATTTGCTAACCTTTTGTTGAAGGGCGTTAATTTCTCCCATAATTCGTGCACCCTGAATTAAATGGAAAAGCAGTAATTCTCAGGGAGTATGATATCACAAGTAAGCCATTACTGAAATTTATGTCATAATAATCGCGCAAGAAACAAGAAAGAGCAAGACCTTTCGTTCTTGAACACGACTAAGTCCAACTTCAAGGTTCTTCTCTAGTTGTTGTAGCTCTTCTAATGTTAAGCTTTGGATATCTTCTCCTTTCATACGCCTGTTGATATGTGGAACACCGATTTCATTTTGTGCAGCATCATTAATTAGTATGTGATGATAGGAAACAAGTTAATGATCTCAATCTCCTATGCTCACCTGAGTTCTTGAGATGCCTCTTCAATTTGCTTGTTCAGACTCGCGTAATTGCTATTCTCTAGCTAAGAAAGGTAAGAAACACATTAACAAGAATTTGTCTTTGCCAAACACTATCATTACTTGTGAAATGGTGGCTCAGTCAACATTAAAATAACATTGAATCCATTTGTCTTAAACCAGGATGAACCAGAATGACCAATGAAGATATCCCATCTGCTAAAAATAACTACAAGATACACTGCCCTGCAAGAGAATGTTGATTAACCAATTTCTATATGGTATTGGTGCTGTTCTCGCATTTACATTATTACGCATATAAGATTTTGATGAAATCCATATAAGATTTTGATGAAATCTTTAAACCAGTTCAGCTTCATGGCCTGTTCATTGAAACTTATCTGCCCATGAAAATTTACTTTTGATTTCAATGATTTCCATGGGAAATGCATAGATATCACGCACATCAATCATCTTTAGTGTCAAAAAAGTGTTTCAGAAGATGTCGTTTATGATTTTTACACAAGGAATTAATGCTATGAATTACTAATGTAAATATGAGAGAAAAAATGATGGAACCAATATTGTAGGGTGGCAGACCCATACCAGAGTTTCATTGGGTATTACGAATACCTTTATCGCCAACAACTTACGTGCAATTTGAGTGACGGTTCTTCTGGCTTCTTCTGAGTCTTTGAATGTGTGCTGTGCCTTCTAAGGATCTCTTTCATACTGCATGAATAATTTAAAAATAAAGATCACTATGTTTTTAATATTCTAATCAACAACAAATATACTATAAAAGAAATGTTGAGAAAGATGTAGATTCTGCCTTGACTAGTAATCAGTGAATATGCAAAAAAATAAAAAAAAGGAACTTGGAGAGTTTTATTAAACATCTGCATAACAACTGGGAGAGCTTGGAAACATTAACAACCAAGTATAATGTTGATCTGTTTTACTAACACTGCCAATACACACAAAATGAACCTTGGATTTTTAAACTGGGTACGAGTTCAATGAAAGATTTTGAGATTCATGTACAACTTATTGAAAATATAAATAACTCAACATTTATGTTTATGTTACTAGAAATTCTCAAGATCAAGGTGTTTACACATGGAAAGCAGGCAGAAAGAAACATCAACCACATCTAATCAGTCCAACAAACAATATACAAATCAAACAACCTCATGATATGAAGTGATAAACAATGCATCAGTGTGGTTCACCATTGAACACCGCATCGGTCAAGTAGGACACAACGCATTAAAATAACACATTATTATTCTAGATAATCAGTAACTAACAAACACATTATTATTCTAAACTAGATACATGCCTGCTCGGTCAAGAATAATATATCCTGTTTGTTTAGCATCACTCTTTCAGGAAAAAGATAATCAAATAAAACATTACTACTCCATCACACAGTGAACCAAGAGAAATTTGTTTAATGAACATTTTCTGGATGAGATTTTATGCTGAAATGGCTGAATAAAACCATGCAAATGCAACGCTATGAAAACGATAAGGAATCACTTAAAAAGAAAAGTTAGTCATGAGTGATTTTGAAATGCATCCGGTTGGATTTGGTGGAATTACAAAATGAAGGATTTGAAGGTCTGATTTCAGAAACAAAATGGAGTGATTTGAATGGATTGGATAATCAGATCATCCGAGATAAACTTTGAAATGGATGAATTTTTTCAAATAACATAATTGCAAAAAAATATTGGAGGGCATAGGTTTTCAAAATGTGCATAATAAACAAGCTACTTGAAATTCTACATGCTCCATGAAAAAAATAGCAAATGCATGATTATTCCAAATAATCTTTTATTGGACATTATTACAAGAATAACATTATTTTGATAAGATTATATATAAAATGTATATTTGATAACATTACCAAAATATTTTCATCATTAAAAAAAATTATACAATGTAACAATGCGAGATATATAATTTAAAATGATTTGTTCCGAAGAAGATGACTGAGGCTAGAGTTGGATTTGATTTCTTTAAAGCAATATCGCCCCACTCATTGTGCTATCTGCTGTGATAATCTCCAGGATACATTGGTAGAACTCTAATGCTAGCAGCACTACAAGCAGCTCACTGTTTAAAATTTCAGTCATTGTAGGATTTTGGGTCAAACCCACATGGTATGTCCATCCTAACTTTAGGGCTCGTGCCTTTAGGGCTCAACAAATGAGTCAATCCTAACTTATATATATCAAATTCACTAACCAAACTTTTTCAAATCTCCGATGTGAGACTAAACATTTCCCCCCCAACCATCAACCAAATCTATCATGTTTTTGGGATTACTTTAGATTCAATTTCTCATTCACCTGAAAACGGTTTGAGCACGTAAGTATACAACACTCGTCTCCTCAGAAAATAAAGCAATCCAATGGATATGCACTTCAAATAATTAATAGAACCCAAAGTGATATTGGTCTAAAGTTCACTACATCAAAACCAAGTTGCTAACTTTACCCTAACAGCTCTACCTGGGATATTTGGTTAGCATAATCTTGCTTACTTTGGCATGGTCGGCATTGTTTTATAAAATCAATACAAGATAAAACTGTGTTGTTTTAGATAGCATTGTTCATGATAGATCATGCTGAATAATTCTTCTTATTATAATATTGTAAAATATAATATTTTGAAACCAAATCACTTAAGAATAATATATTTATCAAGCACGTACCAACTTGCGGATTTTAAATCAGTAAACATGTATTTTAAAAACCCCAAATTGTACTTTAATATTTCATGTGACTGATCATGGGTGAGAAACTAATACTTTAATCACAATATATGTATAGCCCATGAGGAGGAGTCCCACCTAATAAGTGCTGTCCGCCAGAAAACAACTTGGTATTTGCCACTCTATTCTTACGGGGTAGGGTTTTTGAAATCAACCGGTTAGACTTCAATCCCACCTCGAAAAAAAAATTGCGGTGGGATTACAAAGGAAAGAAAAAGTTTTGTGGGATGGGAACAATCAGGCAGAAGTAACCTTCTCAACTTGACTATAAGGCCAGCTACGGGGATCCATCCGATATCAAAAAAAAAAAAAAGTACGGAGGTGGCGGTGGTGGTGGCAGAGGGGTTGCAACAAAGTTGAGATGAGGTGAAGAGAGAGACGAGAGGGCGACAATGGGTGTTGAGAGAGAATTACGGAGGTGGCCGGGAGAGGACGGGAATGGGGTAAGAGATAGGCATTAACATTTAACCCAAAACTCACAAACACGACTCATCTAATCCAAACTCACAAACAAGCTCAGGGCATGAAATTGACCACTTGTCCCCCCATGTAAAAGGGTGGGGGCAAGCGCCCTCCCTATTTGGGTGGAGGGAGGATACTCAACTTTTTTTTAAAAAAAATTATTTTTTAAAGAAATATGGGCCCGCAAGCCAACCCTATTCAGGCCCGAGTCCCGTGAATCTAATCCAAACTCACAATCAAGCTGAGGGCACAGACTTGACCACTTGTCCCCCCATGTAAAAGGGTGGGGGCAAGCGCCCTCCCTATTTGAGTGGAGGGAGGAGGCACTCAACTTTTTTAAAAAAAAATTATTTTTTAAAGAAATATGGGCCCGCAAGCCGGCCCTATTCAGGCCCGAGTCCCGTGAGCACGCACCAGCGGGTCAACGTGGCCCGGGCCTGTTGGCCAAAGCATAGTCTGGGTTTAGGGCTGCATTTGGGTCTCCTTTTTATGGGCCGGTCCAGCCCAATGTCGATACCGATGTCTATGTAGGGGAAGAGAGAGAGAGAGAGAGAGGGTGGTGGGCGAGGTCTCCTGACGCCCTCGCCAAACCACCTTCGTCAATTGTCACCCTCCCCTGACGCCCACTGACCTCTCTCCCCCACCCTTCTGACACTTCTTCTACCACTATCGCCCTCCCTAGCCCCACTCTTTTTCTTTCTCTTTCTTCCTCATTTTCCTTCCACTGCAGTCGAAAAGTTTTTTAAAGGTGGGATTACAACCTAATGGGATTGATTAAAATTTCCCCTCCCATTTTTATATTGACCATTAACTTTCGATTTATGAAAGGGTTCCTTTTAAAAATTTCTTCCAATTCAATCTTCAGAACACTTGGTTGTTTTTCTCTTAACCCACAATCGCCTTTTTGCCTCTTTTTAGGCTCAATTTGGTTGGTATATTTTAAGGTGGATTCTTATTTCATATTTTCATCCTAAGATTACTAGAAAAATGTCTAAATCCATCCCATTACTTGGTTAGTCGTACTGTTGGAAAGAGGTGTCCCACCCCTTTATTTATTTACTATCAGATCAATATTTTATTGTTTAATATAATTTTTTTTTATTATTGTCATATAGGTAAAACGATATATTTTCAAGTACATATATACAAGACTGCTAGTAAGAAGATTATTTTATATTTAAACTCAATTTCTTATTATTTTTCATGTCCAAACAAAATATTAGAAAATAAAACTAGCTAAGAATCCATTGACTAATCAAACAGCCTAATGAAATTTGAATTATGGTAAAATTATTCCTAATAAAATGATTACTGGAAATAGTAATCCATTCAAAATCGTGACATAAATCCAACAAGGCGTTAATTTATTTTTCTTTTTCCTTCTAGTTGGGAACACAAGTAGGAAGATACCTTATATGCAATCCTATCACATTGACCTTTTCCTTGGGGATTGTACTCTCTAATGTTCTAATTAAATTAAAGTGGTAGAGTTCTTACTTGATTTCAAAAAAAATCATGACCGCACTTCTAACAAATTATAACTCATAGTAATTTAGCTACCGTTTGGATGGAGGTATAAGACATGTATAAAGTAAAATATTGGTACAAGTAGGATACCAGATATCTTATAATACTGATTGCTATACCAATTTATAAGGGAAAAAATTTGTTTGTTTAAGCCCCCGTTTGGATGCCGGATAAAACCCGGATAACCCCGGATAAAATTTGGATGCCGTTTGAAAAGCCCGGATAAACCCAGATAAAGTGTGTCAGAATAAACAGGTATAAAGTGGTATATGGATTCCAATCAACCCCTATAATAAAATTTATCCTAGGTTATTCCACCTAAAAAATAAATTGATCCATTGTCAAATCAACTGTCATCACCTCTCATAAATCATCTGTCAAATCAACTATCATTATTTTTCTACCTTTTATAAATCTTTATCCATACTTTATTCACATTTTACCAAAACAACAAAACATGTATTCTTACGATTCCCAACGAGAATAATTCAAAACATAACCAAACACAAAATCACTTTATCCTTATTTATACTCACTTATGCTCGGATAAATAAATACCTAAGAATAAATCATATTCTGTATCCAAACGGGGCTAAGGGTATAGCAATGTCAGTACTATAGGCAGGTATAAACGAGTAAAACAATTCTAGAATCCCCCTTATATAGGCTTATACCATCTTATCCAAGCCTCTAAACTGACATTTAAAAAGATAAACTCCACATCCACCACTTATCCTTCATTTATTCTTAATTTATTCCATATCAAACAAACAAAAAAACTACTTTATCACATTTTTCAATGAAAATTACTGAAAACACAAACAAACAAAAAAGATTTTATTATTGTGGAATTGTTATCTATACTGGTATAATTATTTTTCCATAATAACTCAATTCCTCCATCCAAATGGGGGCTTACAGTTTTTAGTAATTTTTCTAATTTTTTATAATAAATATTTTTATTACTCATAAATGAATTTTGAATTTTCAGTATCTTATTAGATTTTTTATTTTTATCGGGCTTCAATGGTTATACGATTCAAAATGTTATTACTATTTTTAATAGATTTTGTATTTAGCATTTGTGGCATATAACACATTTTAAAAACTATCCTACTAGAAATGTTTATTTACCATTTTTAACAAAGTTAGTATTTGTGGCCTATCAAAATAATGGCATAATTTTTGTATGATGAACTTTGTATCGACAAAAGTACTCTTTGTTTGGGTTTTCTTCTTTTCCATTCAAGAAGAAGAAATTGTTCTCATTCCCTTGCGCTATCACTATGTTAGTTAGTATCAGAGTCTTTTTCTTCCTTACACTGATAGCTATAGTTCACACAATAATGATTATGAGGGACTAATTACTCTTATAAGTTCTAAGTTTGTTGATTTCTAATGTGAAATTAGACGAGCGCGGTGTGAAACCAAGAAAGCGATGCAAGAGATCTGATCGAGCAGCTTTTGTCAGGCTAACAATGAAGCTGGATCAAAATCAGGATATGCTGCACAATGATGACGATGTTTGTGTTCAACCTCTTCATGATCACCAACTCCATCGTGTCAAATAGATAGCTAGGAAACCTATGAGATAGAGGGAAATAGCAACAAGGATGGTGCAAGAAGAAATCATGACCATGAAGTTCATGAATCCAAGGATATAGTTGTATGAAAATTGACCTACCAAACTTTAATGATCATCAATATATTGAAGAATTACTTAGACTGGTGGTTTGTCTAAGGTTGAGTATCAACTCTTCAAATACATGAGGAAAAGAAGATGATGGCTGAAAAGCTGAAGGGAGGAGCCATCACGTGGTTAGATTCGTTGCATTCGTTGCAGACCTTTCGTATGTGATAGAAAAAGATGACTGTATTATCGTGGATGAAAGATGAATCATCTGAAAGATGAAAGCAATATTTCCTACCCTAGAACATGAAAAACTCCTGCTTCAATGGAATCAAAATTGCAAGCAGGAGTTTATATGTTGTCATCACGAAATAATATTATAGAGATCAAAACATAAAAATTTGCTTGGTCTATCTATGGGTTGCAATTGTCAATCCAGAATTAGATGTTGATGCAGGTGGTTTACACCTTGACAGAAGTCATCAATGTTGCCGCAAATTAAAGGTGATATCGATCACCAATAGTAGATCAAGGACTCATGAGGTGTCTAAAAACTCTTTTGACCTCACTCATTTGACATTGAACAAGGGACAGCAAACAATGACCAACAAGCTAGTGAGCCACCTTCCATTTTAGGTGAGCAACTCCTACAACAGATCTGGCTGAAGGATGATGTCGGACAAATTATGCAGAATAGACCACCAGAAGAGGTCTATCAAATAATTACAAATCAAGGATCACGCTCTCGGAATAGCACGAAATTTTACGTGGAGAATATCAAAGAGATCTTCTAGATTAGTTGTTATACAATTAACAATTCTTTTTTTTTTAAATTCATTTATTTAGGCATTCAAATCAGCGATTTTATTATTTTTAGTAAATTTTAGATTTGTGATATCTCAATCATAACATATCGAAATTGATTTCTATCAATTCTTGTGATCATTTAAGATATCATAGAATCAGACAAATTAGTTTTTGAATTTTAATATTTTTAATAATTTTTTTTAAATTTTATGTTACTAGTATAAATAGCAGACTTGTAACCTAGGTGCTTTTAGTTTAATATTTTGAATTTTTTCTCTTTTGAGGTTTTCTTTCTTGTGGATTAAAGGATTCTTTGTATATTCAAAGAGTTTATGAGATCTCAACGCTTATTGGATCTTTTTATCCGTTATTCGCTGCGTTAAAGGACCACCCTTATGGCTTATAAGTACAAGAGAAATGTTATAAATGCAATCAATTAGGTCAACGCTCAAATCACAAATATAGTGGGTGTTCAATTTTTTCACAAAATTTGCCCTCATCCATGGATGCATGTATATGGTGGGTTTGTTCAATTTTTTCACAAATAGAATTTGGCATGACATGTACAATACAACACATGGCTTAAATTAATCAAAATATATATCTACCGCACACAGCACATTATTGCAGGATTCCCCTTATGGTTGCTCATCCGGACATAGATGTGATTAGTGAGGGTAATGTGTTTCAACATCAACATAATGTGAGGGTGTCATGCTTTACAATTGCAAGTGGAATCAATCATACAAGCTCTTCTTGTAACCTATGTGACATGATGTTGATCATATCTACATTGCAGAGGTGTTCATATACAAGCTCCACCAATGGGCCTTATCTACTTGCATATCCTACACAACACTAATCGAATAGATCGTGTACCGAGTATTTTTTTCTCATGTTCCTATAATGTCTTGTGTCGAATGAACTTTTAGAGAAACACTTTGGAGTTTCATTGGCACACTAATAATGCTCTAATTTTTAATCTCACTTGAGCAAACACACTTAGGTATCTAGCTAATGAATTTATTCCTTTTCATATCTATAAAGAAGCACATACAATATCCAAGCAGCGGATCCATTCTCAGATAAACATTAACCCTAGAAAAGTTTCTAGAAGCTTTAACCACAAAAAAATAACAATTTCATGTGTGTCTTCACCAATTTAGAAAATTCTCAAGGATTGGACAGCTCTGACTATCTAACACTAGTGGCATATATGAAGAAATCAATTATTAGTAAAAGAAAATAATAGTTGGTCACACTTACACAATGTAGAGCTAAATTATATTATTTTGGAGAAAGATATATTTACGTAGTTCACCAAAAAAAATTCTACTAAATGGATAGAGGAATTAAACAGAAGAAAAACGCCAACCATTATATATAAAGTACACAGCGAGCTTTATTGATCTTCCAAAGTTCAAATAAATTAATGGAACCTAATAAAACTAAATTAAAGTAATGGAATAACTTTTCTATTATGGATAATATGTATGTGATCTTCAATACAGATTAGGTAGCTTAGTTAACAACCATCTATGCAGGTAAATAAACAACTTAATTACTAAAAAATGGGGCACCTAAATTAAAGAAAGAGGAGACTAGGGATCTCCATGCAAAATAAAATGATCAAGAGAATAGAAAAAGAAAGGAAAACAAGGGTTATCCGGAGCTAGCTAAGACAATAATATATGTTCAGATGAGTCAGAACAAATTCCTTATGTTAATTTGATGAACAAAGAACTAAAATCAGATTTTATAACATGATACAACTTAGTCCCAGATGTTAGTTCAGTAAAAAGTTTCAATTCTTTTATGTGTCAATTGGAATTTAATTATCTTCATGAATCTACATAGGGAGTTTAATTTCCCATAAAAATCAATTTTGCTGAATAACATAATTATTTATACATGGTAGTGCATGTCCTTGGAAGGGCATTACCATTACATTGTCTTTATGCATTAAACTGCACTTTTCACTCGATTTCTGATGCATGTTAGCATCTACCTCAATAACAGTTGTTCAAACATCAAACAATTAATGTACAGCTTGTCCTCCTCCAAATAACTACCAAATTGATGATGTTAAACATATATTATTTCAATTAAACCGTTCATATATTACATAAATACCTATGCTCCCCAATCAGCCACTCACTAACACATATATCAACTTAATTAAAGATCATATCTTCCAACACCATCTGTGACCCATACAATATATATCGCATCATTAGTCCCAAACTCGAATTTAATGCTAATCTGCCAAAATGAATATCCTAATGGTGATATATAACTGTTCATGACCGAATTGAATGATCCGAGAAAAATTTAAGAGACTACTCACCAGATCTTTAAGTACTAATTCATGATTGAAGTGTACATGTATATTAAAATAACCCTTCAAACAAAACCTAGAATAAAAATTAGAATGCCAATATATAACTAGTTGCGTCTATGCTAGGCATAATAAATTGCATTATAAGTTAAAAGCACACAAAATACACACCCCAAAACATGAAGAAGAGATGGCAACGCATAGAAAGAATTAAACTGAAGACGAAGAGGTGCATAGAGAGGGAATCGAAGGGGGAGAGGGGACCTGGAGCTGGAGTACTCAAAGAGCTTTCCAGTGGCGGAGAAGATGATGAGAGCGATATCGGCATCGCAAAGGATGGAGAGCTCCTCAGCCTTCTTGAACAGTCCCCTCCTCCTCTTAGAGAAGGTCACCTGCCTCGCCGTCGCGTTATCGATCTTCCTTATCTGTATCTTCTCCCTTGCCATCTCTTCCTCCCCCACCCTAGCTCCCTTTCAAAACCAACAAAAAAAAAAGATGCGAAGGAACTATTTTCAGTCCACAAGAGGAGGATATTTATGATGAGAATGAAAGCTTTTTGTTTCCTCATTTAGTATAAAAAATCCTGAAAGTGCCTACTATTTAGGTTTTGCATGTAGTGTCAAATATATACCTAAAAGAGGAAAGAATAAAGGTCTGGGATTGCCACATCATTCCAAGAGAAGATTTTTGGGTGAAGTGAAAAAACCCTAAATGTTGTTTCCTTGAAAGAAAGAAAAAAAGTTCATGCTCTCTTGTTATATTATTTGTTCTTCATTTGTGTGTGTTGGGACAGGAAACACAAAAATAGAGAAGACAAACAATCAAAAGACAGGCAGCTATTCATTTTCCATAGACATGGCATTTCTTTTCAGATTTAGATCTGATGAACAACCTCTCCTAGAAAACCTAATTGAAACAAAATAGGTAACCCACCAAAAAAATGAAACAGGAACACCTGTTGGCCTGGACAAACCAAAAGCTCCCTATCCTTCACCACTCCAAGATCTGATGGACCAATTGAAACAGAAGGATTTGTATCACAAGTGGTAATAAAAAACTTTTTATGCCCAAAAAAAATACAGCCTCTCTCTCTCTCTCTCTCTCTCTCTCTCGTCATAAATATTGATGACCCAAGGTGAAATGATGGGGGGAACAGTGACGGAAGCAGTGTAAAGTTTAAAATTTTTTTTAAGATATATAATATATGCATAATACATATGAAAAAATAGGCCGTACGAGTGTGGGGTTCCACTCACCTGCCACTATGGAATCTCTCTTTCAAAACCAGGCTTTCCCGATTTCTACTGCAGGCGTTTGTCTCGAAATTTATTTTTTTGGTGCCTCGTTATTCGTGCGGGGTATTTGCATACGTAACTACGTGTGTGTCTGGGTGTTTGAATATATATAAATATACATGCATACCGATCACGTGGGTTTAGTAGTTTCAGACATGTTTCGTAGTTGTCCCTTCTTCGAACCGTAAACGAAAAACTAATTTAGCGTTTAGAAATGCATTAAAACGCGTTTTTATTTTTTTATAAAAAATATATAAAAGCACAAACATGTTATTAAACATCTCTCAATAATCAAATTATTAATTAAAATATTATTTATAACTTAAATATAAAAAGAGCATTTTTTAAAAAGTATAGAAAATAGGTTTTACATAAATGAAATTTATTTAATTTACTTTATTCAAAATCAACCATTTTCAATACATTTTTAAACGTAGCATAAAATTTGGCAAATTCCCAAATGAGTTCGGATATAATCTCAAATGAGTTCAAATATGATCTTGTTGACATAACTTTTACATATAAAAAAATTTGTGCCAAAATGGATATAGTATGGGGTGGTTTTATTTTTTGAGACCCTTAAAATTGTAAATGAGCTCCTCTTAAATGAATTTTATTGTTAAAGATCCATTTAAAATTTTCTAATAAGTGCATCCCTCAATAAGTAAATCTACCTAATTTTTTGGTAAAATCTTTCATTATAAGATTCTTCTAATAAGCATACCCCCATCTCATTTAAATTTATTTATTTATATATTTATTTATAAAATATGCGAATTATATTTGGGTATCATTGTTGCATCAATTGGCCTCAATTCTGGGCATCAATGTATGCTCTAATTGATGTAATTTTTTTATACTTGTTTATTTCAAATTTCATCAAAAAATAATAAAGAAATATATGTTTGATTGACTAAATATTAATAAAAAAATATGTTTTCGTACATGGAAGAATTTTTTTTTGCTTTGTCGAATTGATCTTTTATGCATAAAAACTTTTTTTTTTGTGTTGAATATTATCCTATAAATTTTATTTGAAAATTTTTAGGATTTGATTTTAAAAAAAATTCAATATCACATATTTCACAATATGATGAATCACATACTCTATATAAATAAATGCTTAATGTGAAACATTGATATGAATGCATTGCCAAAAGAAAAAAAAATATTAGCATGAAGGAGATGTAATACATATATTACAATTACTTTATAATTATAGAGATTTAAATTTAACACATATTTCAAATTAGGGGCTTATTTATTGTTTAAATATGGGATTAAAATATAAGGGGCTTATAAATTAGGTTATGAAAATGTGAAAGGTTTATTATAAAGGGGGCATACATACAATTTTGAGGGTGGTAAATCACTGGATAACTAACAAGTAAGGGTGGTAAACGAGCCGAACGAGCCGAGCTTTGACATGTTCAAGCTCGGCTCGTTTATAAACGAGTCGAGCCAAGCCGAGCTCCCGAGCCGAGCTCACGAGCCTCAATGAGCCTAGCGTTCTTCTTCATTTTAGGGTTTTTAAGGATTGAAAATAAAATTTTAGCCTAAATGAGTCAAGTTCATGAGTTTAAACGAGCGTAACTTTGTATTAATTTAATATTCTGATTTTATAAAGGAGTTTAGTCAAGCTTCAACTAAGTTTTAATAACACAAACGGGTCGAATTTGAACATAAAATGAAGCTCGATCCAGATCCTGAGCCTAACCGAGCTTTAAAACTTGTTCAAGCTCGCTCATTTGTCTAAATGAACGAGCCTGAACGAGCTCAAACTAAGCCGAGCCCGAGCGACTTGGTTCATTTATCAGTCCTCCTAACGAGTTATATGTGCTTGCATTAAGGGCCGTAAAAAAAACTCTATATAACAACACCTTATATGTTAGATTGCGGCGTAGGGGGGCCCGGTTTGTGTTGGTGGGGACTTTCATTGAATAATGTGAATAATGAAGCGAATTATACATTTAAAATTAAAGAATGTTTGTTTGCAAAGAATAGGTGAATAAAATTATGTTATAATAAGCGAGAATAAATTAGTATTAGTATTTCAGATTATTCATATATAATTATGTTATTCTATTCAATTTATTTTACTGGTATACATGAATTAGTTTTAATATTTACTTTGTTTAATATCATTGTGAGAGGGGTGTGTGATCTGTTTGGACGTCTTTGGTGTTAAATGTTTTGGGCATATTTCCCGTTATTTTATTACAAAATTAAGACCCGTACCTATTATTTTAATTAAATAAACATTTATATGAAGATTACATGGTAGTTAAATGTTATTAACAAATGGCGCTAGGCTGCCTCTGTTTGGGTCCACGATGTTCCATCACTTAACATCATTATTATTATTTTTATTTTGAATAAAAGGCTCAAGAATGGGGCATATATTTTACTTATATTTCCAAAAAGTTATGTACGCCATACAAAAGGCCAGCCAAAAAGTCACTTCCACTATACAGGTCTTTGAAATTATCAACTTGTGTAGTTAATATATATCTGATAGTACCATCAAATAAATCTTCAGATACTCCATGCTTTTGTGTCCTCCTAGCGGTATGTGATTTTGTATTTATATTAATAAAAAATATAAAATAATGTGTTTTTAAACCTATATATCAAATCATATGTAATCACCTTTTATACATCAATGGGTCACATATGTCAAATCAATTTTTTACATCTTATTTATATTTTATTCTTCATCAATCAAACAATTAAATCTTTATAATTAAGTTTTTCAATGAAAATAACATAAAACACCACAAAATAGAAAATTACATATGTATTGATAGAGTTATTTACTATCACCCTGTTTGGGGTGTAACATGAAACACGTGTCACATTCCAAGAGTCTCTATGGTTTACCCACCATCACCTTAAATTTGTTAAACACAATATAGGATAACTTTTTCAATCACTTCTGCAACATCTCTGTTGCTCGCAGAAGGCAACACAACCACCACTTCGGTGAGGCATTGACCCCATATCAGAATATTAGTCTCCTTATGTGGAATTTGATCCTCACCTTGAATCTCGTAAACCCTTATTCTTGCTCTCCTATCTCTCATTTTTCACCCATGCGCTCCCCTTCAATACATTAGATATTGCTAAATAAATCTCATGGTTCTTATCAGGATAAGATAATAGAACATTGCTATAAATCCAATCAACGTCGGACACAGTGGCGGAGCCAGGATTTAGTTAAAGGGGGGGCTTGAGCATAAATGACGAATGTGAAATCATCAATTTTTCCTTACTTCAGGTATTTCAAAACTGAATAAAAAAAATATAGATATATATTGTCTAAAAAGATGATTACAAAATCATCATGAGCAGTTTCAAAGAAATGTTTCTACAACAGTATTCCTCGACGAAAATCATCCATGGAAACGCTGAATGATATTTTCGGTATCAATACTATAAAAAATATCATTTGACTAGAACCTAATCCACTAACACTAGGTTGACCTTGATCTTCTTTTTTTTTATGGTAGGAGGTAATTGATCAGAATTTCTTTTGAAAAACTTTTCCATTGTTGTTTCAAGCATGAAAAAAAAAGAAAGAAGTAGAACACTATGACTATTGAGTTGATCCACAATAATGGTGTAATTCTTGAAGTTGAAAAATTCATAAAGGCTAAAGATGATCACATGTTTTTTTGAACAAATGAAGATCTATCTCAATAAAAGATCATTAGAGCTTTAACTAACCCATCTTGAAAATTAAAAAAACAAGTCTTTTCAGAAAATTAGAACAAATATACTCATCAAGCAATCCTCATACAATAACACCAAAACAAGCAAAAAAAAAAGATACCAAATAATATTTCAACCCCAAAACACAAAGAAAACACAAAACAAAATAAACATTAATCGAATCACAACTTTCAACATCAAAGAACCCAAAAAAATTTAATCTTTGTCAACACCTAATCACCCATAACTCAGTGAGAAGCAAACAACAGTGACATGCAAAGGATCAAGAAAGAAAAAAAGAATTTTTGCTCACCCTTGTGAATATGAACAGTAGAGGATTTAGGGCATTGAACCCCTTTTCTTTTTATAACATATTCATGTATTGCCCCCACTAAAATATGTATAATATTATTTTATCCCAGATTTTTTTCATTTGCCCAAACATACACATTATTATATTAGTACATTATGTATTTATTTTTCAAAATTTAAGCAGGGGCTTGAGCCCCCCTTGCCCCATAATGCCTCCGCCCCTGGTCGGACACTTAAATTTTGGTAATATTCGATAATTTTTTTAATCATCTCATCCCCTCATCTGCTTTTAAAATCATCTATGACAATGTTTATTTAATTGAACTAAGTTTGCCAACTGCCTTCAACCAAATGGCTTTAGTCGTATTAATTCCCTCGCATAACTGTAACCATACTGCCAAACCATGTCGTCCTGTGGGCAACTCCAAATAACAGTAGGAGCTACATTGACTTCTTTCTGACAGAGACTTCCCTGCATTCGAAAATATAACAATTAAAACTAGAAACCATTTTATCAAACCATTACAATATACATTTCATTATCTCTTAGTAATTAAGTACCTCATCTGAAGCATTACGCATCCCATATTTTCATGACATCCTCGCGTGATCAATAAAGAGAACCATCTTCATAGTATTTGATGTTAAGAAGATAGCTCAAACCATTAGAGTGAATGACACCATATAAAATGTCATTGCATTCTCTCTCAGACAGAGATGGCTCAAGTGGCTTGGCGCAGGAGTCACGTGTGGGGATGACAAAATGATACATCTTATTTGATATAAATCATCTCATCCACCCTGATAATTTAACAACACACATATTACCATCGCGGAAAAAAAAAAGTGATACAATCATACAATACATATACTTGCAATAAACAAGTTTATGTTCTTAGCTGGATATAAACCAAAAAAAATGCTAAAAGGAGGTGTATATCATTGCAATTTTTCATGAGTATTACAAAAATAACTTAGCATATACAATGACCAATTTAAATATCTATACATGCACTTCCTACAGCATTCCAAGAGCATTGAATAAGATAACGGATTGCAACTTTGTAAATACATCCAAACACCATCTAAAATTAGTAGAGAAATGCAAAACAAACATTGACAATATTAGAAATGAATGTAAAAAAAAAAAAACAACATAGGGAGTATAATACGCATCAATTAACTTGTACCATAAACAAGGACGAAAAAATGCAAATTTAATCAATTAAATATTAAATCCTCATTAAATACATGAAAAGAATGAGCTAGTATAATGATCAACAACAACAAGCCGTGTTTGAATATCAAGCAATAAACATATCAGTATAATAACGATTGATATATTTAAAAATTAAGACATTGTCAATCATGATTCAACGCAATGTTAAGAAATACTCCCCACTTAAACAACCACTTTTGTAAGCAATAAAACTTAAATTCCATATACAAACTTAAAACACACCTACCAATTTATAATTTCTAACTCACCAAATTTCACCTATATCAGCCTAAACTAACAAAATCAACTAAAACAAAAGAGATAGATTCAGAGTTATCCAATCAAACCCAAAATTCGTGCTGAATTTGCCATTCCGAATAAATGGAATACAAGGCACTGTTTATTATACACAAAATGTAGATCGACAATTTATTCATCAATTGATAAAGTCTAATAATCCACTCTTGCTAATAGCATTAATTGAAAAAAAGATCAAAGCAATTCAGGACAGGGTTCGACATAATTGATATCATATGGATGTTTGCTGGAGTTCTACATATATCAAGTTGAAAAGTTACGAGGATTATGAAAACTTAATTATTGAATTTAATGAATTGTTTAATAATTGTGTTGATATTTCTTATATTGATTGGCAAATTTTAAAATTTTTTGTGCAATTTTTAGGTTTTTGTATGATGCTACTGCTGCTTGTTCCGGTGATTATTATCTTACTTCAAATCTTATACTTTCACAGTTATTTAACATTTCTTGTGCATTTAAAGAATATAGAGATTATACTATACTTCAACAATCTATTATTTTGATTGAACAAAAAATTAAAAAATACTTTAAAGATATTACTATGCTTTTTTGTTTAGTTTGTGTAATAGGTATTGCTATTAAATTAGTCACTATTAAAACTATAATTAAAATAATAAGTGATAACGTTAGATTTTTAATGGTTATAACCGGTGAAGATATAGAATTTGTTTCAACTGAAATGTATAAAAAATATGAAAATAAATATGCAAATAGAATTAAAACATCATCCTCCACTTCATGTGTTAGTTTATTAGGCAAAGATAAGAAAAAATATTATTTCTTTGATTTTGTTTCACATGGTTCACACACTTCACCTGATTTTAGTAGTGGTAATTCTTATCTTAATGAGCTGTTTAAATATTTTGAAAATGATTGGAAACTCTTTTAATTGAAAAAGAGATGAATTTTTTTGATATCTTGCAATGGTAAAAAGCACTTATCTCTTTTCATTGAAAAAGAAATGGAAAATTTTGATATCTTGTAATGGTGAAAAGCATATGAAATTATATTTCTGTGCTTTCTATAATGGCAAGAGATTTACTAACTTTTTTAGTGTCTACAGTGACATCAGAATCTTCTTTTAGTGCAGGTGGGAGAACATTATCTGAGAGGAGGACCAGGCCGGGAGTAAGTTCATTCGAAGCTCTTATGTGTGTGAAGCACTAGAGTGATGCTGATGGAAAGGGAACAAAAATCTGTAGATAATCTTAAGGTGGACTTTACAAAATTCAGCATAGATGATGATCAATGAATGTTAATGTATTTTTTTAAGAATCGTATAATTTATTTTTATTAATCAATGTACTATTTGTCTATTTCTTATTCATTTTATGATTTATTTAATTAATGCTCATGTATGTACTCAAGAAATTTAATATTCAATAAAGTGAATATTTGTATTCTTTATTCATTTTAGTTTTTAATTTTCACAAATGATTTACGTGTGTTTTATAATTTTTCAACTAAAAGAAACTATTAAATCAATTTTCAATAATAAAATATGTAAATATGGAATTAAATATTGAACTTTAAAATTTTGAAAAAAAAACAAATGAGTCATTTAAATGTGCCGGCCCGCTGGCACAAAAATGGGTCTGACCTGTTTGGCACGTCGGGCTAGCACGGCACGGTAGCCCGCCAGGCTGGCACGGAGGGTCGTGCACTCGTGCTGGGCTGCTGTCCTATCGACCTTGCCGTGCTGGCACAATACGTGAGGATAAAATGGGCCAGCACGACACGACCCGTTTTAGACCTCTAGGTATATTATTGTTTTTTTTAAATATCGTAAATGTATGAAAATGTGATGTATTCGAAATGTACAAAAGAAAGATCTTGAAATAAGGGAAACAAATATTATCACTGACCAGTGTTTGTTTTGATGGTTGCAATCAAATTAATCTATTCATTTGGGAGTCTTGGGAAGCTAAGGTTTAATTTGAAAAAGAGAGAGACGAGAAAGAAGATAGGGTTTCCTTGACGAGAGAAATGAGAGACATGTGCAGCACCCATTTGTGAGAAGAGAGAGAAAATATGGTTTCCTAACTCTGATATTTATTGATCTGTAATTTTGATGAAAAAGGATGGGTAAATTTGTTATTTCACCTTTAATTTTTTGGGGCTTTGAAACCAACAGTTTAGAAAGCTCATTCAGTCTGCTTTCTTTTGGGAAAATTTAACTCGTAATTGCAGTGATTAAAGTTTGAAAACTTATTGATAAAAACAATGTTTGGTTTACATTTTAATCCAACCTATTCCTCAAATCACAAACGCACCCCTAATCCCGCCACCAAACGCACCCGCACCCGCACCCGCACCCGCACCCGCACCCTTAGAAGAAGCTGATTTTTAGTTAGGGATTTAAATATTCACGAGAAGCCATTTTTGCCGTTGAATAGTTAGATCAACAGATTGTAGAGGATTTCGTTTAAAACTTTGGTCTGAAATACTGAAACAAGGTTTTTTAAACGATTTTTCATGTAACGATTATTACCACAGTCCACATATGTCCGTACGGACTGGTATGATTTTTTTTATTTCCATGCTAACAACACGAACACCATTTTTGTTACGGCGGAACTTACGTGCGAATTTCTATTTAGGGTTCGTTTGGAAACACACATTGAAAAGTAGATTTTAGAATAAAGCTATTTTTTAAAATGATTTTAGACCTTTGACTTTTTTGAGATGTTTTTTTTTTAATTCAGGAATCAATATTTGGAAGGAATTTAATGTTTGGTAGAAAAAGTTGTTTTTCAATTCAAAAAATCGATTCCGACCAAAAAGCATTCTTTTTGAGATTTTAAAAACACGGATTTCGAGAGAGAAATTAAAAGGAATTCAGTTTTTGATTCCGCCGGAATCCGACCCATTTGGTTGCACGTTTGGGCGGAATCCGCTTTTTAAAAAACGGAATCGCCCCCAAACGCGCTACCAAACGGACCATTAATTTATCTCACAATCTAAAATATTATACATCTATGTTATCATTTTTTAAATATCACATATGATTTTACAAAAATAAAATACGTATACTCTAATAAATTCATTGATATCGTTCATAAAATTGTAAAAAACATTCAAAAGATAAGGAAAGTGATGTGTGGTTAAATTTTTTTTTTTATTAAGAAAAGGTAGGTATTACCATTCTTTGGATTTTAATTTGATATATCCTTTTTTTTTTTAAAAAAAAACTTCTCTTTTACTAGAATTATATTATGAAAAATTATATGTGCTATTTCATCTGTAGCCTTTATTATTTTTTAAAAATATTTACTCAACCTCGAAGAACATACTGTTATACAAGTAAAGCGGACGCCAATGTATTTTTTTATTTGAAAGATGATTTTTTTAAAATTTTTTATTTGCAATACTGGTTGATCTTATATGACAATCCGCATTAAATAACATCCATTGTGTTCCGACATCTTGATCCAACGGTTAGCTTTAGGTCCACGTGTACCCCGCCAATCACCAATCAAAAAGTTGTGGGAAACGCTGCGAGAGCGTTTTCAAGAAGCGAGGGCGGGAGGGAGAGATACCAAAAAAAACCAAAAAGTTCCCGCAGGAATGATTTAAAAAATTAAGCTATACCGGCGGACCACTTTAAGCCCCACATCTCGTCTCGTCCCCGTTTGGTCCCATCACTTCACGGGATCTCCACCTAAAATACTCCGCGAGACATCGTTAAAAAATAACATGAAACCCTGATCAGCATCACCATCAGAAGTGGCAAAGCTCATTTTTTTTTTTTACAAGTTTCGGATGAAAAACGTTTGGCTGCGAAAACGCATGAACCTCACCCTCTCAAATCCTCTCGGGAAACCCTGATCGATCGATTTTGATTGTTTTTTGTTTTCTCTTCGATTGGAGCGGCTTATTTGGTGATCTAGGGTTCGGTTTCGATGGGGGAGAGGAAGAAATGGGACTGGGACGTGCCTGTGTTTGGGTCCATGAAGTCCCTCGACCGCGACGAGGATCCGGGACGCACTCGGAGGTACTCCACGTCCGTCGCGCCTCTCGCGGCGGCGGGGTCGGCTGCTCCGCCGAAGGTTTCGAAGCCGGTCTTCGCGGCCAAGCTTCAGAGATTGAAGGATCAAGTCAGGGTATGAAAAAAAATCTTGTCTTCTTTTGAATGTCTGTTGCACACTGAATGAAAACATAGTAGGAATCGAAATGTAGCCATGTTGTATGTTGTAAGTCACCGACTCACCAAATCATAGAATACACAAAGAAAGGTGATGCTTTGAGTGGTAAAAGAATTGCAACTGTATGTTTTACAGTGATTTAGTGGAGCCATAGTGAAATATGTAGTTTCAGCATGGTTTAGAGTGGATGCAATTTCAAAGAAGACACAATCACACAAATAGGATGATTTGTGCTATTGCTTTGATGTTTGTTGAACTTTTTTAACTGATCTTCATAGGCTGCAGTTTCTTAAATATGCAAAATATCTCTGCTTGGGTTCTATTCATAAGAAATTTTCTTCCCCAGAGTGTATGGTATGAGTGAAAATGACCCACTTTTATTGCTTCCAAGACATACTTTTGCTATAATGTTTTGATATTCCTAGAGTCTGCATGAATCAGTTTCTTGATCACAGGCACAACGATGATACACTTATGTTCATTGTTGTCGTTCCTACTTCCTAGTTCTGCTAGTTTGGAGTCCGCATTCGATATAATAAGCAATATCTGTGCAAGTTTGTATATTCTGTTATCATGTGAACTTGTATGACCTCTCTATTCCAT
Organism: Acorus calamus; assembly: GCA_030737845.1. Taxonomy (NCBI): domain Eukaryota; kingdom Viridiplantae; phylum Streptophyta; class Magnoliopsida; order Acorales; family Acoraceae; genus Acorus; species Acorus calamus. The sequence goes on from CM060876.1 coordinate 22,395,921, forward strand.
CCAAATTACTTTATGTTGTCTTCTCTCTCTATTTATAATTGATAAAGAAAGATTGTTTGCTCCAAAAGGGATTACTGTTGACCAGGGATCCATGGCTGTGCAGCAGCACATAAACTACTTTGCTGCTTACACAACATATTTGGATTTACAATTTTACCAAGTCACTGAACTTGGCATTTTGGCATATTGAAAATTTTCTCTTATATTTTATCAGCACTAATGGGTTGTTTTTGCCTGATCTGGCTTATTCTGTACATTATCTATTCCGTTATTAAAGTTATCATGCAAAAATAATTCCTGCTATGGATTGGAAAAACTTCCATGCTTATAATTTGGAGATGGCTTGTAATTTGTTTGACATATCATTGTGCATATAAATTTTCACATTGCCATGCTATATTATCAACCCATGATGTTTTTTTCTACAGTATGCCAGAGATGATTTCTTGGAGCTGAGACAGGAAGCCACTGATCTGAGGGAGTACTCTACTGCAAAGCTTGATAGAGTTACACGCTATCTAGGGGTTCTTGCAGAGAGGACACGCAAGCTTGGTAAGACAAGGAATTATGATGTTGAGACAGTGGGGACTTGTATTGGTCCTTTGTTTTATGACAATAACCATATTTACAGTGGGTATTCTGAACTGTATGTAGAGCCAGAAATGTGTTTAAACTTTCCTTTGTTCTTCTCATGCTTGCATAATCAATTTTGTTTATTTGTATATGAAAAGAAGTTTGATTATTAATGCTTGCTGATTCATTTTGAATAGACATCCTCATTATATGCAAAATTGCTTTGTAGTATTTCATCTCAAGCTCATGTCTTAAAGCTTGGATATAGCATTACCTTTTTGTAAATAATTCCAAGCCAAATATTTTATAAACTCCACTGAGCGTGTGCAATAGAGTTGAATGGAGGAATGATAGACAGAGGAATAATAGACAGTTGAACATGTAATAGAGTTCTTAGATGGTGTTATGAGTACGGGGGACTGAGAGGTATTAAATTGATAACATATAATCTTAAACATATATAAAATGTACACAATTTGTATGCATATTATATTATCTTCAGGATGCGGTCTATGTGGCTCTTAGGAGGAAACTACTGTGCATCTCTTTGTCTGTCCGGTGCAAGGTCGGTTTGGAAGGTCCTTGGGGAGGCGACGAGGCTCAATCATAACTTTTCATCCCTAGAGAAAATATGGATGGCGGGAAAGAGCCTTAAGGAAAGAGGGGATAAAAGAGAAATGAAAATATCTCAACTTTTGCTTCTAGTGGCGGAATGGGCTGTATGGCTCGTGAGGAATTAAATGGTGTTCCAAAGGGGCGTCTTTTGTTTTGAAAAGGTGTCCCAAGACTCCTCTAGCGAAGCTCGAAGCAGAATAGGAATACCTGTTTTTCACCTTGTGTACGGTATATATGTGTCTCAGAGCGGAGACCCCACAAACCCCCCACGTAGGCGACCAAATCCAATCCAACTTTTCGAAAAAGCAGGTGGCGATCACACACACACCGGAATCCCCTTGAGCCGCTGTCGGTCACCTCAACCGGGAACGAGACCCCACCACCCTTCCGACAGATGATCCAGCATCCATCATCGACTGTGTTATGGGTGTTTTCGAGTGGGGAAAACTTGTAATCGATGAATAATCTTATAATCTTTGTACTTTTTGGAAGCTCTGTAAGATGGCTTGTTCCTCCATGGCTTTGGACTTCCCTTACATTTTCCGTTTTGTTCCTCTATGGCTTTGGACTTCTTGTTCCCCAACTAGGAAAGGCCAATCTGTTTTGCAAAAAATGAATAAAAACATGCACACAATTTGTAGATTAAATTTTTTCTGCAAGTTTATGTAAAGATGAAGAATGGCCATCATTATATGTTCACGCTATCATAAAATAATCTTGACAACGTATAGTTTTTCTGGACTATAGCCTAAAACGGGCTATCACATGTGAAGGTCTTGTGTTAAAGTAAAATTATCTTCCAGTTGTTGCCTCATCCTTGTCTTTTAGAGCCGCAACTAATAGCATTCAGTTCCATGGCAATTTAGAAAAAATGATCAGGAGCATCTGGAATTTTTTTTCACTTTGTCAAATTCCTCCTTTTTCTTTCTTTCTTCCTTTGTGTTACTATGAGGGGAAGAATTTTTGCAAGAATAAATATACCAGAACCTTCTGACGTCCCTTGCAAGTTTAGCGAAAACAGTTAATATATTGCACTCTTAGAAAAGCAGTCACAGATACCAGATTGATGTCAATTTTTTTTCCAGTTATCTAACAATTTGCACTACTATCCAGCTTTTTATCAAACAGTGGTTACTTAATAGATGGATTGATGATGTTTTATTTTTGAAGGAAATGATAGGAACCATCTTATTAATTAAAGAATCCCCTGAGCAGGAAGGAGAAGGGTGATCTCCAAAAAAATGAAAGATAACTACCCGAAAGAAAGGAACCCCAAATCCTTACACTATTCAATGCGTTACCCATTAGCTTGTCCTTTCATAAACCTGAATACCTGATGGTATTATTGATTTATTTATTTGCCCGTATCCCAAATTTTTAGGAAGTAATTATGAGTTACCCGCTGCTCGGTTTGCCTTTCAAATTTGGGGTGCCATATGCTTCATTTACTTGTTATCCCAAGACAAGATCCTTAAAAAATTCAATCGTTTGAAATGGGCAAATGATTTTGATACTGTGTGTTAAACTTTGTGGAGGGGAAGAGGATAGAGAGCATATCTTTAAACAACCTAGGTCACAAGAGAGAATGATCCGGAAGAGAAGAAAAAAAGGGGATCATAGACATGAAGCCAAGTTTCAATGGCTTACCACATGTGCTATGGTGCTATGGTTATATGATTTGCATGGAATGATTATATCTTCCAAAAGAAAAGAACATATGTGAAAAACACATAGGCGGCGATCATGACATATCTATGGTCATGGGTGAATTGTGCTTCTTCGGAGGACTCACGTTCAAGAATTATGGGAAATAATTGGAAAGTGATGTAGTGGCTTTGGATCCTATGGGCTGTTGAATACTTGAATGGGTGTTGTCCCTGTTGGGGGGGGGGGGTGTTGGCTATTTGTTTCATTTTAATTTCCTTGTTCTCTATTTTTGAAAGAAAATGGTAGGCCTTCACCTTCGTATTAGATAAGAAGAGGAGTGCCCAAACGGGAAAACAAGGTTATAAAGCACAAAGAAAAAAGGGAATCCCCTGTAAAGAAGCCCTCTCCAAGGATAAACCCATAAGCTAGAGAAAACTACTCATGAATCACTAAACGTCTCCCCACCAAAGCAATGGATGAGGCTCCTACGCAAGAGCACCCCCACTCCTTTATGTTATTAATCGCCGCCTCCCACACATTTTCAGCGTAAGGGATCTCGCCCTTAAATATAACATTGTTCCTTGTGCACCAAATGGACCACAACACCGCTGGTATAACGATTTGCGAGACCTTTGCTCTAACGCTCCTATCACCTGAACCTCGTAATGCCTTACCGGTAGCCCATAGCTCCTTGCAGTGGAGAAACTGGCGTTCATCCCATAGGCCTCTTCCAACCAGCCCCAAACCCTCGTTGCCACCGCGCACCTTACAAGCAAATGCTCCGCAGATTCTTCTCAACTGAACATGATGCGCAAGTAGCATTAATCCCGGGTTCCATGTAACTATGCGCGTCTTTATGAGTACTTTGTCCAGGTACAAGGTCCACATAATGGCCTTTACCTTCAAAGGAATATGACAGCCCCACACCTCCTTGTACTTCCTAGCTGTGACGGACGTAGCCGGAATATCCCGCCTCAACCAAGCATAGAACTACGAACCGAGAAACCTTCGGAAGGTTTTGGAGGCCAAATGTTCTCGTCCCACCTCCCATAATCCATTGCCACCTCTGGTAGCAGCTCTAGCAGCGATAGGTAACTGTCCACCTCTTCGTTCTTTAGGTTGCGCCTGACACAAACCTCCCAAAAACCCGTTGGCCCTCGAGATGACCAAAACTGAGAAGCATGCCATCATGAGCCACTGAAATTTGGAAAATCATAGGGAATTTTAATTTGAGAGGCATATCCCCAAGCCAAAGATCATGCTAGAAGCTAATCCTCGACCCCGAGCCCAAAGACCATTGGACAGCCGCTATGAAAGGCTCAATACCACCCACAATTTCCTTTGTTCTCTATGTTTTTCTCTGGAGATCCTTCGTCTCTGCATGTTCGAGTGGCAACATTTTTTAATATGATTGCTCCGAACTTTCTTAAAAAAAAGGATTTGTTTCTATGCATGGACTTTTTGTTATTTAAAAGAGAATTTTCTGATGTTTCATTACCCTCTGCCTATGCATGGAATATTCACTTGGCAGCATAGTATCATATGAAATTGTCTTGTTATGACATAATGTAATCATGATTCTTCTGATTAATCTGTGTGTGAGATATTGTCCTTGTCCACTGACCAAAATATGCTTTCCTAGCATTTAAAACTTCTATCAATTTGTAATGAGTTCGTCCTTGCATTAGATTCCTTTGAAGTGTTACAAATGCTAATGCATGCATTTATGCAATTTCAGACCAAGTTGCCCATGAAACTGAGGCCCGAATTACTCCATTGATTCATGAGAAGAAAAGACTGTTCAATGAGTTGTTGACTGCTAAAGGTACCATTCCACTTGTAATTTAATCTTTTTGCTCTTTTCTCTGCGATAGCCACATGAACTGTGTCTTATGTTCAGCATGTTTATTATTGCTACATGGGTTCCCTGCGGTTGTCTGTGGTTGCCTGTCTTATTGAGTAAATATTTTATTGCGTAGTCAAATGCCATAGCATGCGTGCATTTTTTTTTAAATCCTCTATCATGTATGCCATCACATATTTTCACTTATATCACAGGAATATTTTTACTTATACATTATGTGTTACATTACATATCAGTGCCTTTTATTTTTGCCATTTATGATTTATAGATGACGTTTACATTTTGTTTTTGGTTTTCTGCATTTTCTTGTATTTCTTTGGCATTTGTATTTCTGTATTTTCCTGAATTTCCATAAAATACACACTTGCAAGTTTGATCACAATTGCTTGTCTTGCATGCCTGCACATGGTAACTTGTGCTCAAATGCATATGCCATTTTAAATATACTGGATAAGTTTTATTGCAGGGAATGTAAAGGTATTTTGTCGAGTGAGGCCACTATATGAAGATGAAGGTCTCTCTGTTGTTGAATTCCCTGATGATTGTACGATCCGAGTAAACACCAGTGATGACTCTTTGGCCAATCCCAAGAAAGATTTTGAGTTTGATAGGGTGTATGGCCCTCATGTTGGATATGGTGAGACATATATTTTCTGAGCAATATTTAAAATTATCAAACTATGTTTTGTTGTATATGTGTGGTTCAGCTACCTTATATCTCTTAATTGATATTTTTCAGGGGTAATTTTCCAAGATGTCCAGCCATATGTGCAGTCAGCAATGGATGGACATAATGTTTCAATATTTGCATTTGGTCAAACCCACTCTGGGAAGACGCACATGATGGTCTACTCTCTTTCCCTATATATGGGAGTGCAGTTCATTTTTTTTCTTCGTTGGTGATGTTGTACGCATTATGTTCTTTGTTATCTCCATTCTTCAGCCTTGTCAATTTTAAATGGGGTCTAGTAATATTTTCTAAATATTGTTTTAGCGTTTAGACCTTCATCTCATTATACAATAACTCCTATCTGTTTATTGAAAAATAGTGATTGTGAAACCTGTTCTATAACTAAATGGTTCTGCCTTCTTGGCATACTTTTCATGTTTCCTCTTCTGTTTAAAACATAGTTGCTCTTTGTCTTACTTCAATGTCAGATAATGTAAAACTTGTCAGATTCTGTTGAATATTTTTGCAAGCATATGGAAATAGCCATTTATAAAAGAGGGGAAGAGGGGGTTGGGGCTTGAAGGTTTTCATCACAAGCTTTATTGTATGTTAACATCTACAAATTTTGTAATCTTTTTGCCATGTGCAATCACTTGTATTGTTCATACCCTTGTAGGTATCAAGCCTATGGTTGTACAAGATGTTGTAATGTAGAATTCTTTCATTTTCTATTATGGTTCCTATTATGTACAAGATTCAAGTTTCTGGGTTTTTTGAACAATATAAATAAGCATTAAAAATGTCCTTTACATGTAACTTCCTTTTTGAAGGGAACATCCTTCGATCCATTGTACCTTTAAAAATGTGGCTCAAATGTGGGAGTAGTTTCAGGCTAAAAGGAAGGGTGTGGGGATAGTAGCAAAGACGCTAGGGACTGGGAGAGGTTCATCCTGGGGGCAGAACCGGTGTCAGCTGTAGTAATTAACTAATTATTGGGGGGATAAGCATGTAACGGCTCTCTAAATTTCTTTCTTGTTTTCTATACTTTTTTTTTATGTTCTTTGTTCTCTGCTGAATTCCCTTGTCCCCCGATCCGTCATTTGGGGGGCCTGTTTTCATTTGTTTAATGAGATAATATCCCATTATTTATTAAACAAAACTTCATTTTTGAGGGAAAGGAGGAGTCCATGTCTTGAGACTTGCTTCTTATTCCTTGTGTAGGTTTCTTATTCATATTTCATACAGTTTTATAAGTTCTTTTTTCTTAATAAATATTCATTATTTGTATTTTTAGCTCTTTCCATGCAGGATTTGTTACATTTGTCAATATTGTATTTGAAGGTAGTTTAAATATATGATAGTCTCAAGTCCATGTAATTATGCACAAATCTTTATCATCTTCAGTTTGTATTTATTTGCAATATTGCTTTCTATTTGTGCTTTCATATAGTAGGTTCTTTGTATAGATGTTACAATGTTCGTTACCCTTTTGCAGGAAGGTTCAACTCATGAACGTGGTATATATGTGCGTTGTTTTGAGGAGTTATTTGATTTGTTCAATTCAGACACAACTTCCACATCTCGATATGATTTTTTCGTTTCTGTCTTTGAGCTCTACAATGAGGAGGTATCTTTTGTCCGCTTCGCTTTTTAGGTTCTCTGTACATGTCTGCATTATATGGTTTATTGATTGTCATCGATTACTGTCCTTGTTCTTCATTGCTGTATACTTCAGAATTCCTTGGGATGGTCATGTTCTTTTCCTTAAGGCCTATATCACTTGCATCTCTGATTGTTGGTTTTGCCCTTTTTGACTGTTCTCTAATAGGTTAAGGATTTGCTTTTGGAACTTAGAAATGGTCGATCAAGAGCTCGTGTGGGTCCGTCCGATTCTTTTGTAGAACTCATGCAAGAGAAAGTTGAAAATCCCTTGGACTTCTCTAAAGTTCTGAAAATGGGAATTCAGAATCGAGATGTCTCAAAATCCAGCATTTCACACCTGTACGACCCAAATTTGGTAGAGGGAAAATGTCTCCTTTACATCTTCATTCCATAATTCTGACTTCTGAGCTTTTTTTCCTATTTTTAGCATCAATTGTTGCATTTCTATCTTTTTTAAATTATGAAATATATTGTTAACTAATTGTAAAAAAATAGAATTCATAGTATGTCAGATACTAACTATGCCACTAAACATCTAGATTAATTAACATTTATTGTCCCTATCTTTGCTAGAGCATTTGCCACAACATTTTTCTAGTGAAAGTTATGGGATTATACCACCAAACTTTATTGATTGATTTGGGGTACAATTCCATTGAAATGACATAAAAAGAAGCAGAAGAAGCATACAAATCAGTAGGTGAGAATTCTACTGAAAAAAGCTCCAAATTGGAGTAAATACACAAGAGTTAGGCCTCAATCACCAAATTTCCCCCCTCAAAATGGACCTTCTTAGCCCTTGCACAATGCATACCCCGAATTTGAATTAGCCCATTTACATCCATCCACATGTTTTTGAAATATGCTGTTATTTTTTAAAGGATAGAAGCAACTTTATATAAAAAGCCACGGAACATAGAGGGAGACGAGGCTCTTATAGATTTTGGAGGGAGAGAGGAAGGGGAAAAGAAAAGGAAAAATCCTGTCAAATTGCCCTTGACTTACCTCCTGAACCAAAGATTACCCCTAATGGTAGATGGAGAGTCTACTTCCAATATAAAAACCACCCAATCTCTAAGAAGAGAGGAAATTGCTGCCCAAGTGTTCTTCAAGTAGATGGTTTTATGGCTCTGTATAACGGCTATACAAAGATTGATCATCAAGAAAGACAATGTTAGATGTTCTTGTTCCATCTTGCGGGTTTTGAGCCTCCTTGGATTCGGATGATCAAGGATCCTCAGCCACATCCGTTTTAGTGAATGGTAAACCACTCAAACGTCCGTGACACAGTGGTCACGAATGCATTCTATTAGAACTTGTGGCCTATCTATTTCTAGCAAGCACATTCAGTATGCAGATTACTATGTAGAGCATCGGTCATCACCAAATGCATTCGGGTCTCAAGATGTGATGCTCGGGATCCATTTGGAGGAGGCAGATTTTCTGATGTCAACTCATTCCCATGCCGACCGTCATGCATCTGGGAAAACTCCCTAAGGCTGATACCTTTGAGGTTCGCAAATTATGAAAGGTCTCTAAGCTACCAACTCTCTTGCAGGGACCAATTTGCTCACTTCCTCTCCATTTTCAAAATCCCGTCAGAGTCATAAAGGAACATACTCGGATTGTAAGAGACCACCTTCTCCCGAACCTGTCTGATCAACAAAGCACTTTCTACTAAGGCCCAACACCTGATCTGGTGGAAGACCGGAGGAGATTTCAAGAAAGAGATACCGACATTGGCATTCCTCCAAATTCAATTCCACCAGCTTTGAAAGACCTTTTCGAGTATGAAGGGGCAGGGTGTTAGACTTCTGCTGTCCGGAGAAGACATTCAGACGGAACCTGCGCATCGGTGCTGGCAGATCTTCTTCAAGCCCTGCAGGGAGTGGCACCCTGGGAGATGGAAGCTGATGAGGTGGTGACCTGGCGGCCACATCCTCGCAGGGGTTCTCTTCTGCTAGAGGCATCACCCGGTAGAGGCCACTCAACGAAGGCAACTCAGATTTGGAGGGTGAAGATCCCTCTTATTGTTACCTCCTCACCAAAGCATACAGAGCCAAATGGGTGGAGCCGTGACCTGCCCGAGCCGAAGAAACGATGGAGATGTCCATATGATGGATTTACCGGTATTTCAAACTCATTCACGTCCCTGCAAGGCATGTGGGAAGCCAATGGCAGCCTGGGGAGATCGTAGTCACAAAGCGAAGGCATCCCAAACTTTTGTCCCTGTTGTGGCTTGGGCCATCTGGCTTACCCGAAATCAAGCGGTATTCAAGGGGGCATCTATGCGGAGAACATTTGAAGGAATAGATTGCGTGGGAGGGAAAATTTGTATTCCATGTATTTTAGTGGGCGGTAGGTAGAGCCCTCCTCTAACCGCCCAAAATATTTGTACTTTCCCCTTACGGGCAATGCTTTGAATACATTCTAGGCATCTGGTGTTCTTCAAGTAGATTCTCTTGTTTTGAAAGATGTGTTCATTGCGGGTTATCCGAGTGCTCTAACACACCACGTGTGACTCACTATTAGAACTTGGCAAGGTTACTATGTTTACCGCATTAGTGTCTTTTCTGAAACTACCGTCATATACCTTTGAGGTTCATGAAAGAGCTACGGGACTCAAGAGTTCTTGGTCCTCCAAATTCAATTCCACCTTATGAAGAGCTGTGAAGAGAGCGGTTAGCTCTTCTGCTTCAACATTGTTACCTACCGTGAAGCCGCAGTGTCCATATGATGGATTTCTCCCCACACATGAAGGAATCCCGAATGTTACGGAGATCGCCCATACCGCCTTCCTTCTTGGCGCTGCTAGTGAAATCCATGCCATAATCTTCAGCCTGAACCTAGCTGACTTGTCTCTCTGATTGAGGCTCTTTTTTTGACATTTAATGACAATGAGTAATTTGTAAGGTACAACTCCTCATTGGTTCAGTTTTTTTAATGAATTTGTGCTACCAACTTGTATTCCTGTGCTCCTACTTGTAAGCACAATCTTTTGACCACATCATCTTCATTCATAGCCATACACAACAGATTTGAGTACAATTTTTTAAAGGCAACACGTGTTCTGCCAAAGTCTAATCCTGTTGTTTACTCATAAGCAAATATGCGGTGTAACAAAGTTTTTAAAGCTTGGGATACTGTTTGACATTATTGAAGGCTATTGTTTAATTAAAATTTCTTGCATGTGCATCCAAATCTCATCTCCTGTCAAAGAACTTTTCCCATTAAAGTATTTGTGCCTAGCCTTTTCAAATTTCTATCCATTCTCCAAGCAATGGCTTTATGATTGCTCTCAAGAATTTTTTTTAAAGAAAAATAAAATGATTACTCTCAAGACATAAGTCCTGTACCACCTTCTTTGTTTATTTTAAATGCTTTTGAACATTTTGCTTGATTGAGTTTTTTTATACGTCTCTTGATCCCTTATATAAATACCTACTATGAACACTCCACTAAACCTGATTTGTATAGCTACTTTTTTGGTAGGAGTGCCTTCAGTAGCAAAAAAGAACTGAAGAATTATATGTTATATTTCATTGAATAATCCCTTTCATAATTTTATCTACCAAATTATTTATCTCTGGCAACTTGTGCTTTTGTAGACTTGATATTAGACATGAGTACTAGCTTTATCAACAAATTCATTTGAGCATATATAAAGTTGGTATGGTTCTTTCAGGGTTGTCACGATTCACATACATTATAGCAATGGGGTTACTTGGGAAAATATTTACTCCAAGCTCTCACTTGTTGATTTAGCTGGAAGTGAGGGTTTGCTTGTGGAAGATGCCAGTGGAGAGCATATCACAGACTTGTTACATGTGACAAAATCACTTTCAGCGTGAGAGTCTCTTTACTTTTATAAATTTATCAACTGTTCAATGCATGGTAGCTTTTGATATAGATTCCTCTGTTTGCTTGGTTAGCCTGCGAGATTAGATTATGTTAAATCATATATTGTATAAAGTATACAGAAATGTTAGCTTTACGTCAAATATGGATTCATTACAGGTAGCTATGTAAAATTAATAAGGATATGTGTCAGTGTCATGCATGAAACCTCTAGAATTTGACACTATAATGTTTTAGGAATGTGTTTAGTTGTTTCACACAAGATGAGGTAAGGATTGCCTGTCATGACTTCAAACTTGGATGCAGGGTATCCGTGATACATAAGCTAATAGTCACACAGAAAACATTTGTCAAATATTTTTCTGGACTCTGGAGTCATTTAAAAATCTTCTTTAGTCAGCTTCTGATCATCTTAAGATTTTCCAATTGCTTAAACTTGATATCATTTGGAAGGCACTTACTTGGATCAAAGAGATGTAAATTTTAAGTATAACAGTGGACTGCATATGACAAACTTCATCATTTTTGGGAAATAGAGTTATTTGTTAAATTGTTTAGACCCACTGACTTCTGAATCAATTACACTTTTACAGAACTACCTGGCCCTTATAATGAGGAGAGGTGAAATGATATTTCAATATGCTTTATAGATTCTTCACTTCTTCCTCGTCATGTAAACAAACATTTGTGCACTGACATTAGCACAATGCATGGCATGAGGGTCAGTGGTGTGGGTGCTTTACCTAGTCTTGGTGATCCATAATTATGCTTACGTCACAGTATGTTTGAACTTGGTGGCCGATTTTTCAAAATATGCCTTTGAAATTTGTACCTTTCCATGAAGTACTATTCGTTGTTAAAGATGGCTGCACAATGAAACTCTAGAGGTTCCAAGCCATTAATTATATCCCTCCGTAGTAGATTCTCATTTTCATAGGTTTTAATTACTGAATGTTAATAATTTCAATATATGAATGTTTACATTTCTCATAGATTGACTTTTATCTGCACTGAAGTTGTATTATACCAGTGGTACTACACATCCTTATGTTTTTGCTTATTATTGTTTTGTCTTGTAGATTGGGGATGTTTTGTCTTCCTTGACTTCTAAGAAGGATATCATCCCATATGAGAATTCTCGACTTACTAAAGTTCTTGCTGACTCCATGGGTAATTTTTTTTTTGTGTCATGCGTGCTATCATTTTGCAATCTTTGCTTGTAGAAGTTTAAAATGGGGCTACACTTAAGCAGCATAATGATGAACATGCTCACATTTCCATTGATAACTATTACAGTGACAAAATTGCACTAACAATAAAGTTGGATCCTAAATGGAGAAGAGTTAGGTAATGAAGATGCGACCTTTAACCTTAAGATTGATGCAACTGGATACTACCAATCCATTTATTGGCTGAGGCTGTCGTCATGCGTCATTCTTAGGAGAACTGTGATTCTGTTTCATGAATGGTTCAGAGCATACAAATCAGTGGAATTGGACCTGTTGTGATGTGTCAGTTGATTTTTATGCTTTGTACTGATACCAAACTAAGGGCTGGGAACAGCTAGAGTTAGTGTTTGAAGTTGTAATTAATCTATTAAAAGGAGTTTTAGGAGCAAGGGAAAGGTATGGACATAACTGTTTGTTTAAAAGTTTTCTTAAAGGCACATGCATGGAACAATTAGGCCCAATAATGATCAGTGGCTTTCATATGGGTGTGATATAAGGTGGGATACAAACTTTTGATTGACATAGGTTATACAGGTGACAATATGAACAGAAAAAAATGTATAAGCGAAATCAAAGTTGAATAGGTTTACGAGGAAGATATTTCTTGTGAGATGAATATAATTGAACCTTATTTTAGACAATTTTATTTGGACCTTTATGGATCTGTATTTTCTTTCCCTATTACGATTTTGAAAAATGTATGTACGGATCATGTTATTGATATTAGATTTGGCTCAATTAATTATTTATTTTGTTCTGCAATTTTTAAACTGATGTTATTTCAAGTATTTATCCATTAACTACAACATTCATATTTAAATTTATGGTACTTCAACTTTTATTGATAATTATAAAAAATATATTTTTTCAAATTTTTTTATATATAAAAAACATACATATTATTTCCACATCTTAAGGTAACTCAGACAATCATGGGATATTTGTAGTGTTAAAGTCTTCTACTGAACTTGTCTTGTTAGTCCTTGTTGTCAAATGATGACTAGGATTGTTTTTCTTTCTTTCTTTTGCTTGCTTTAGGTGGAAGCTCAAAGACATTGATGATTGTTAATATTTGTCCAAGTTCTTCAAATCTAGCAAGAACGTTGTCCTCCCTCAACTTCGCTGCAAGGGCACGAAATGCTGAACTAAGTCTTGGAAATCGGGATACTATTAAGAAGTGGCGGGATGTGGTATTTAATCTGTGATTGATGTCTTAAAAAGCTTCTTGCATTTAGAAAGATGAATGAATTATCTGTATTCATGTCTCTTAGAGTGATTTTTTGTTATTTTTTGGAGGCAAATGATTCAAGAAAGGAAGTCTATGACAAAGAAAAGGAAATCCATGCTCTACAGCTAGAAATCATGGGGCTAAAGCTGGCACTGAAAGAAGCTAATGATCAGTGCAGCTTACTTTTCAATGAAGTCCAAAAAGCATGGAAAGTTTCTTTTACTCTTCAAGCCGATCTAAAGGTCATGCAAATTTCTCTGTTTTCATACTTTGCATTTGCTTTATTATGCATATATCATTTGGCTCAGTTGTATAACATGAATCTCACAAGTGATTGTTTATCTTTTACCGAATAATTTGTTGATTCTTTTAAATTTTTTTTCTAAATATTTACTATTTAGAAAGACCGTTATGTTTCATAATCATGCTACTATATGCCTAATTGACGGTGTTGTATGTGTGATTTATTTATGCACGTAGTTTCATGTAGTACCGTTATTGTATTATTGATATTTTAAAAAAATATATCAATAAAGTGTATTTTTAGAGAAAAAGGGATTTGCAATAAATTTCATGTCCTTGAATTTGGAGTTGATCAATGCTTTCATCTGATCAGATATCCCAAATCTTTCACCTTAATGCTCTCTTTTCCATTTTCTATTTGACTTTCCCATCTCCCGTGGTCTTCTTCCCTCCTCCCCCTCTTCGGCTCTTCCTCTGTCCTTTGCCTCATCCCCCCCTCTTTCATTTGTGCATCCTACCTTTTGGATCAATTGGCACGTACTGCCTATCCCTATTATTTTTGTAAAACTTTGAAAATAAACCAACTCGATGCTGTAATATGACCCACTGAATTAAAATAATGAAGCTTGACACCTATAAAAGCATGAATGGACATATCGTATCCGACATGTACTAGACACAGGATATCACAGGACAAAGGTTAGACGTACACCAGACATGTCCCATATATATCCAAAATTCAAAAATAATTTTTTTAATATCAAAAACACATTGGATGCTAGATGGACGCAACATGGATACATGACACTCGTATGTCAAGATATTGTAATTTTTCCAAAAAATTATTTGCAAATTTATGCTCACATGAAGCTAAAATGTTAAATCTTATGGAATTTATAGAATTTTTAGTTAAACACACTACTATTGTTGTTAAATTTTTTATAGCTTATGGATGCAATGTTTTTTAATTATAGTTAATATAACATATTATTTATTTATTTATTTTTGTGTTTGCCATGTTTGTGTTCTAGTTTTTTTATGATTTGTCGTCTTGCTGTGTCCATCTCGTGTCTATCTGTGTTCGTGCTCCATATCTTGACACAAGCTCCAGCCCAACTTATTTCTAGGCAAGCCTTAAATTTTTTGGGCTCAACTAGTTTATTGAGTTGAGCCTCAACGAGTCCTGGAAAAGCTGAGCCCGAGCTACTCGGCTTGTTTTCCAGTCCTATCTCTACTGCTAATACTCCATCATTAGCAAATAGGAAAATTTTGGTTTAATCCTCACCATGGCATTGCATGCAAGCATCTATGTTTTCTACATTGCGTGGGTTCCTTGAAATTCTCCATACTATGCAGCTGTCAGATTCTGTTGAAGTCCTCAAGCAAACTAACTTAGTGCTTAGTGTTGTAGTTATGATATTTTTTCTGGTAAGTATTTTGGTTGTGTTATTCTTAGCCCCTGTTTGTTTCTGGTATATGACATCGGATAAGCCTGGATAAGAATTTTCAAGTGTTTGTTTACCTCGGATAACCCTTGATAAAATATGCTAGAATAAACCCTGACAAAGTGGTATATGGATTCTATTAATCCCTGGAATTAAAGTTATCATAGGTTATTCCACCCAAAGAATATGTGGGTCCACTGTCAAATCAACTGTCACTATCTTTTATAAATCACATATCAAATCAACTATCATTACTTTTTTACCTTTTATAAATCATTATCCTTACTTTATTCACATTTTACCCAAACAACAAAACATTTATTCTTACGTTTACCAACAAGAATAATTCAAAACACAACTAAACACAAAATCACTTTATCCTTGTTTATACTCACTTATGCTTGGATAAATGTATACCTAGAATAAAACCTATTCTCGTTCCAAACGGGGGGTTAGTCTAAAACAGTATGTTGATTTATAGTGGGTCATGTGTTTTTATATATATTTGAAATGAGTTAAAAAGTCATGCGTGTAGATAGAGTGATGTAGTAGAACTTCAAAATTAAGGCTTATGGGGTTTGTGAATATAAATCTACGGGGTTGATGAGATGTAGTGTATAAATTTATCTGAAAATTTTAAATAAAGCAGGAACACTTCATGCTTAAGGTGTCAATGCCCACATACTCTTATTATTCAGATTTCTTTGTAAATGGGGGTGGAGAGATCATGTGCATCTCCAAATTTTGTTGTATTTTCATGTGAGCCCTTTAATAAGTGGGTACCACACTGATGACATTCAATGTTTAGATGAATTTTAAAATTGTAATATATACCAAAAAGTTGTTATATGAGCTGTAGTGGTGTTTTGAACTGTCATACTTGTTCTTCTACTAATAATTTTTTATATGATCTCTCTGACAATGTTGCATTTAGTGTGTTATGCAAACTAGTAGTTCCTGGAATGTATATGATTTTCGGTGATGGAATTTTTCTTTGTCAAATCGATAGGCTGAATGTCTTTCTGTAATTTATTCTGCAACATTGGGTTAAACAATTGCATTATGTTCTTTTGTTGTGCTTGTATGTTTTGCAATGAGATATACCTCTGTTACAAACTTGAGTATTATTATATAGAATATGGGCATGTGTCTGACAAGCTGCTGCAAAACAAGTTTGCAGCATACACTCATACAGCAAAGGGTCTTTTTTTATATGAATGTAAGAGATCTGACGTCTCTATAACTCTCTCAGAAAGGGGTTGTCCTTGTTATATTGGATATTATTGCACAAACCATTCCTCAAATTCTAACTGCCTTCTTCTTTTGTGTTCACAGTTGTGCTTTCCTTTGTCTTGGAATACTCTTTTTTGCATCTGTAGCTTGACATTTCTTTTTTTCTATTTATATTCAGTCAGAAAATATAGCGCTGGGGGATAAAAACAAAAGTGAGAAAGAACAGAACTCTCAGCTTAGGAACCATGTTGCTCAACTTTTGCAAATTGAGCAAGATCACAAAATACAAATACACGAGCGTGATTTGGCAATCCAGAACCTTCAGGTAAGAGTTTTCATTTTTTTGCTAATTATGAATGTGGCTTTTAATGTATTCACTTTAAATGTAATTTTTCCATTCGGCCATTGAGGATTGTTGGTAAAAATTTATCAAGAATAAAGATTTGGTCCCAGGTAGTCATCTTATTCTCTCTCTCTACACATCAGACACTATTTCATGGTGTGTACTTGTACAATGATCACATATAATGTTGGACATGTTTTTTCAAGTATGTTGATACAAACACAGCTGATATTGTGATAATGGGAAAAACTAGTAATATCTTGACTTTTAGGTCAGTTTAGGATTAAAGGA
Organism: Acorus calamus; assembly: GCA_030737845.1. Taxonomy (NCBI): domain Eukaryota; kingdom Viridiplantae; phylum Streptophyta; class Magnoliopsida; order Acorales; family Acoraceae; genus Acorus; species Acorus calamus. The sequence goes on from CM060876.1 coordinate 22,412,822, forward strand.
GTGGTCATATCCAAATTTCTTTTGCAGGGGCAATTTCTTTCCATCCCAGTTGTTGAAGATAGCCCTGAAAGAGAGAAAAAAACATAATTTGTTTTCTTCACGTGTTGGTTTTCTACCCTTCAGACATCCAACTATAATACCCTTTTTATTTGTTTGATTGGGATGAATTGCATGATTTAATTATAGAATATTGAGTGTGTACATCTGCTTCTATATTTCGTGCTTATCTGTTCATCCATCTGAACTTTGTCAAAATAGAGAACTCCATGACCTATATTCTAATTATATATAACAGAAAAGCTGATGTAATATGCTTATCACCCAGTGTCATGTGGTTTCTCACCGTGGCACTAGCTATATGTTGTCCAATATGGATCAATGGGATTGTACCATTCATATCAATATGGGATAATCATTCAGGAATATATGAATGATTTGTTTATAAGTGGATATGATATGATTGATGTTGATGGAAAAGCTCATTTTACGAACCTCACATCTAATTCCCTGTTTTAACACAATTTGAAACTCTAAATTGCATAAACTTTAATTTAAAATGATCTCTAAATAAATAATTACTCACATTGTTAGTTCATGAGACAAATTGAAGAAGATTGAAGTAAAGAGAGGAAGCTCTATAGTATTAAGAATATCACAGGATTAAAAGAAGATTTATAAAAAGATTGAGATATATCTCTTAAACAAGGTAACGCTTCAGAAATACTACACTGTAAGTAGGAAAAATCAAACTACAAGTGTTAAAAGCTTTCAGAACACTTCTACATTTAAGAGACTTGAACTTCTACTTGGATGCTTCTACTCCAACATTATTGTGAGGGGGGGGGGGGGGGGGGGAGGTACTTATAGTTCCTTGAAGTTGTCTGAAACCTTCTTAATAGATGAGATTGCATGGCTGACCAAAACCAACTGCTGGTATAGAGTGGTTTGTCAATATTGACTGCTAGTATTTATCAGTTATCACAGGCTACTGACCGGGCCTCTTTCGTTCTTCTCGGAATCTTGGATAAGTGGATCGAGTCTCCTCTCGCCATATCTTTGACAATATTTGAGTTTGGATTTTTTTTTTTTGAAATGGTGTTATGGAAATTGATGGCTAGTCAATATGAGCCGTCTATGCTGATGGATCCTGAGACAAGTTGTCTTTCGAAGTTGACGGCTGGTCGACATGAGTCATCTCTGTTGACAGATCCTGAGTTCATCATAGGGGTGCAACTTGGGCGGGTTGAACCCAACCCAACCTGACCCAACCCGATTCATGAGCGGGTTTGGGTTGGGGTTTTTCTCTGTCGGGTTCAACCTGAACTAACTCGAACCCAATTTGGGTCGGGTTCGGGTTGGGGGGTTCAACCCGCGGGCTCAACCCAAACCCGACCCCCAGGTTAACAAATGTTATGCTGCCATAATAACATACTATATCTAAAACCCTAAATTCCTAAAACACAATAAACAATTACACAAATTAGAACATTACTATGTTTGTTGTGTTCGGGTTAATTAATCATAGATATTCACTTTTAATTATTTGTATATAAGGTTTAATTAATAATTAATTAGATTTATTGTGTTGTTTATTAAATATTTTTTATGATATTTTAGGTGTTAGACCCGAACCCGACTTGAGCCCGAACCCGACCAAACCCGACCGAACCCGAATTCCACCTGAACCCGACCCAACACGCGGGTTGAGGTCGGTTCGGGTTGAAACCTTCGGGTTGAGGCCGGGTTCGGGCTCGGGTTCAGGTTGGGCTCTCTGCAATGCGGGTTAAAGTCGAACCCGACCTGAACCCGACCCAACCCGCCCAGTTGCACTCCTAGTTCATCAGTTGGTTGGCACTCCATCTTGTTCTCTTATTGCTGGTTATTCTATGCCTGTTCATTTTATTTTCTTATTGCTGGTTCTTTATTCAATTCCTTCACTGTGGACTACTGATTGTCCTTCTCTTGGATGCCTGCACTACTTCAAACGAGTGTTAATGGATTTGCATCACAAACCTACTAAATTGAAATAATGATGCTGTCTATGCGATATTCCATACCTCAATGTAGGATGATGAGAAAATTCCATTTGGGCCGTATCACTATCAGCGTTGCATTTAAATAACTGATAGTTGAGAAACAGAGGATTTTTTCCCCTGGTGGTCCTTTCTTCAGTTTGTCAGTCCAACTCTGAAATTCCATTATTGTGTTAAGTTCAAAATTTATACTGGAGAGGTTGAATATCAAAATATGTTGTGAGACTTCTATTTTTGTTTTTCCTTTAGTAGTTCACATATGTGTATCTCTTTTTGTAGGCTAAACTTAAGAGTATTGAATCACAACTCAACGAGGCCCTCCATTCTAGTGATGCTAGGTCAACATTAGTGTCAGAATCTGGATCTACAGGGGTGCTATCAACTTCTAAAGAGGCAGGGGAAAGCATTGATTCTTCTTCAGTCACTAAAAAACTTGAAGAAGAACTGGCTAAACGTGATGCTTTAATTGAGGTGTGTTATTTCTTGCTACACTCATGATTCTGTCTGTTGAAATTCACCATCTTTCGTCATTTGTTTTTTATCATTCATTATGAGTATTTATGTTCAATAATTTGATAATATAAAATCATTTGCTTTTACTACATGGCAATACATACTACAGAGACAAGTTTTATGTCTAATCTGGACTTGCAACCAGACATGCACCTCCAGAATCATGTATATTTTGTGATTTCTAAACAAATGGGCATAGATGTCATGTTTGACATAGTTGGACATGGCTCTAAAACATTGATGTGGACTGTTTACATGGGTGTACTATGGTGATTATGTTCCAGTGCCAAAATCTTTAGAATCTATGTCACTGTACCAAACATTGCAAAAATGGATTAAGAATGGTTTTTTTTACATGTTTTGCTTCTGCATCCTATTAATGTCATTTAGATTTTTTACTTTTGTCTACTGATTCAATAAAAATTTATTTTGCATTAATGATCCATATGCTCCGCCTGAACTTCCACCTCAATAACAATATTAGTGTCATGTCAACATCTGATGCAAAAATTTCTTAATCCTGTGAATTGGTTTCTCTTTTGTTAGTAAGCATATCCTTATCCGTCCTGTTTTGTTCATTGCCTGTTCTATCCATGTAAAACTTTGTTGCTGATTTATTTATCTTGTTTTATTTTCATTGGGGTTCTTTCTTACCTTCTATTCATGCTTTTGTTGGCATGCATATGGCTTGTCTAAATGAATTAGTATAATTTTGGATGTACATATGTACGCAGGCAAGACATTTTCCAGTTCTTTTTGACATTTTAATCTATTTTATTTGCAGAAATTGCATGAGAAAATGAAAAGTTGTTTGACAGGCTAACTGAGAAGGCTTCATTAAGAGGATCACCCAAGGTCATACCTCTTATGTGGAAGAACAGGCTATGTTAAATTTTTTGATGTATTAATTTTCATTTTGAAAGTGATAATATCTTTTATGTAAAGCTATGAAAATTCTGTGCCTGACAAACTGTAATGTAGGACTCAAGATTTTCCTTGTTGACATGACTTTATAATGTTTGGCATTGTTCAATTGCTGTTCTAATTTAGGCTGTGTATGTTATAGGTTTCAAGTCCATCTACTAATGGATTAGTGAATCTTCAAACTAGAGAACTTGGCAGGTAATTTGTTTGATTGAAGATGATTTTGCACCTGTTTGTCACTTAGTTATATATTCTGTACATTTTTTTTTACGTAGATGTGCTTATTCCTGAAATTCTTGACAGGAATGACAGTACTAAACCAAATTCTCTTGATGTCTCTGCACTTCCATCTACTCCAAATAAGACTGACAGCACAGTTGCTTTAGTGAAATCTGGTCCCGAAAAAGGAAAAACAACACCCGCAGGGGAATATCTGACTGCTGCTCTAATGGATTTTGATCCTGAACAATATGACAGCCCAGCAACCATCGCTGATGGAGCAAACAAGCTTCTGATGCTGGTATGGATGCTAACTTTCTTATGTAAACCCTTTTTTCCAATATTGGTGCAATCCCCCTCCCCCAACATCGGCACACCGTGCATGAGTGGGGTTTGAACCCATGACCTCCGGGTTGGAGATAGATATTGCCAACCAGCTAATCAAATTTTGGTTTGCTTATCAATGGAAATTACTTCCATATTATCTACAATATGATTTTTTTAGTGTGTTTTCTTTCAAAGAGTACTTGTGACTAAACTGTCTCTGATCCCGATCCTCTGGTCCCCATTTTTTAGTCCATCATACAAACATCATCTGCTGCCTAGTAGAAAACATATACCCAGCCTTCCTATTTATTTATTAAAAAAGTTATAATGTTAACCTGTCATCGCCAAGATGGAAAATTCCAACCAGCCATTAATCTCTTGTATGGCCAATACAACCATCTTTATGTCTGAAATAAAGAGTTGAATTAATTTGTTTGGGTGCATGAATGTTACTATCACTCGAATCAAACTATTTTAATTTGGTAAAGATTAAGAGGGGTTTTCTTTCTCACAAGCTTTCTATATTCTTCTGTTTTTCTCCGCTTCCCCATGTTCATCTCCTTATCCTCGTATGTTGTCTTTTTTACCCTTCTCTTTAAATGTTGCTTGCCTCCCTCCACTAACTTCTTCATCTGTACCGCTGATTGGAATATAGCAGGGGATATTTCTTGGAGCGTAAAGTACTTGAACTAACAGGAATCCTGGAATATAGTCTTAAGAGTAGTTATTTTGTTGGAAAAAAATGCCAAAGATTAGGATCATTTCAGGTCTATCCCTTCCCAGCACCGTGCTTTATGTCGACTATTCTGGGTGATGTTTTTTTTGTTTGTTTGTTTACATCTTATATATATTGATCATATTGAAAATCTGGCATTCTGGAAACACATTATTTATGAAGACAGACCCACTCATTAGATATTAAACCTTTAAATCTGTATAGATGCAATCTTGTAGCAGAGTTCATGACCAAATAGTAACAGTTCCAAAACCATATGATGCTTGTACATTATTTTAGATGTCCTATATCTGCATTGAGTTTTTATGGATAAAAATACAAAATTTATTCAGAAACTCATTAATGTGCAATTGTAGTATGATTTTCTCATTCACTTATTAATCATGCCAAATGCATTGCCATGTATAGTTTTACATATCACCAATAAGTTGACAGATTCTTAAAATTTTCCCTTATTACTTTCATGTCCAAGGTCGTTCTATTTTTGTTCCTTGTGCAGTATCCCTCATATTGATATGTTAGGACAGTGATATCAATCAGCTGAAGAGAATTGTTGGCTGGGAAATCTTTTTTTATATTTGGGGGAAGGGGGGGGGGGGGGGGGGGGTTGGGTACGTGACACATTCCCTGTATTGTGATGGACACATTAGCTATATGAAGTTCTCATGTTTGTCCTTTCTTTCCGAGATGGTATCAACTGTCAAGACTTCAGGACATATTTTCACAAGAGCTCAATGATGGGTATTATTGAGGGAAAGGAAATTAGAAGATGTGCCAAGGGAATGGGATGTTTCCTCCAAAACCTAAGGCCTATTCATTCCCATCCTCTACTTTAAGATCCAGGGTTGAAACCCTATTGATAGAAGAATTCAAAAGATGCCGGCTGGTTGGAAGGGAAGGTTGTAAGCATCAGGGATAGATTAATACTACATAAACTGAGAAGAAAGGTGAACCTAGCAACTAGCAGGCCGGGGTACTTTATATAACATCAACAAGATGGTGGCCTAGGGGTTCCAGGCTTGAAGCATATGAAAGATGCACCAATGGGGAAGTAGCTTTGGAGTGTTATGTATGAACTAAAGAGAAAGGGTGATTAGAGCGAGGTACTGTGAAGGTTGCAGGGTGTTTGACTTAAAATGAAGGATAGATTTTAAGCTTCTGGACTATAGAGGATTGACGACATCTCTGTTTTGAGGTAGGAAATTGCAAATTGGCAATAAGATCAAATTTTGGGCATCCTGTTGGCTGAAAGGAGACAATACTGCTACCTCCTTTGTATAGTCAGCAGTGGACAATGATGATAAGATTCATCAAGCTTTTCTGGTAATGAAAGGATAGTAATTTTGTGCTAATGCTGAGATTTTGGGAGTGGAAAGTCTGTTTGGGGGCATCTTCTGGATGTTGAGATCAGTTAAAGCAAGGAGGTTATGGTTTTTGGGTAATGAGAGAAAAGACTGGATTTTTCAGTCAGATCACATTAAATCACTCAGTTGGCTGCCTGGGGTATAATCTATCAACTGCCCATTACTATGTTGGTAAATATTTCTAAACTTTCTTAAATTTGTCTGGTTAGTTGACCTTCTCAAATTTCTGATGAAAATGAAGAGGAATAGATGGGCCTGAGATGTCCTATGTGCAGAATGAACTGTGTATTTTCAAGGCTAATACAACAGATTATCTCATGGTGAAGTGCATGTACAGCCAAAAGGTGTTGGGAAGGCTAAACAGGGAGCCACTTTGGGAAGCTCAAGAATAAAAGGACATGTGAGGAAGGACAATCACTAGATTAATCCCACAGGTTAGTGCTGGAGTATACAGATCAGCAGGACTGACAAGATATTCCAGTGAAATGCAAGCTGTGTTGAGAAATGATGGGTCAACGTCATTGAGAATTTTAGATCCTAGAGTTATCACAACTTGGGTGCTATGGCATAATAAATATAAATAGGGATGAAAACTCACACATGGATATGAGATTGGGTGTAAAACTGTGTGTTTACTTGTATTTTGACTTATTCATGAAAATTCCACATTCATTAATATTTAATTGACTGGATTCTTTTTTCCTTTTTTTGGGTAGAAACGTGTAACTTCTACCACATTAATTAACTAGTTAAACATCCTTTTTTTTTTTTGGGGGGGGGGGGGGTGGTGTTTGAGAGGAGACATCTTTCGGAAGAGAATAAAAAGAGAAGGAAAGAAAAACAAGGGAATTAGGAAAAAATAAAGAGAATGGAAGGACTAAAGGGGAAAAAGAGGGTCATATGGAATGAATGGTGTGTCATCTGTTAACTAAGGTTAAGATGAATCTTACAATGGTTTAAAATGTTGAATGATATATTGATACATGGGTCTCCCATCCCACTTGCAATCGATAAAATTGGACCACATATTGCTCCATTCTATATTATCGGTTGGGACATATATCAATGGCATCATCAATATACTCTAAAGCATGGACACTTCGTTTTGTTTGTCGTAACTGTGTCGGACACGCCTGAGACGTGTCATGAGAAATGGGTTCAATTTCATAGTGAGGACACGGCCCAGGACACGGGTTGCTAGTTTATGATCTGTTTACGTGAATAACTCGGCCCGTTTTGTAACAAAAACAAAACAAAGATAAGAACCTCTCCTCTCTCAACACTCCGACCGCCGTGGAAAAGATAAAAGAATGCCCCCATGTTGTAATATCTCTATTTTATTTCATATGATAATATAATATATATGTTATACTGATTTATTTGTCGCCGTGTCCTAGCCATATTGTGTCCTGTATTTTCAAAAAATGATCGTGTTGCCGTGTTCGTGTCTTTGTCGTCCCCGTGTCCATGTCCATGCTACATAGTTGATATATCATTGATATGTCAAAAAAGCTATAATATATATCATCTACCCAACCCATTTAAACTTTATACTTGCTAGCATTTTTTTCTTTAAATTCATCAAATAAAATCACACTCTAAATTTACTAGAATTTACACTTTAAATTTATACAAAAAAAATCACCAATAAGCTCCCTACTTAGTTTCACCTTTTTTTTCCTGATTTTTTAAAAACTTTTCCAAAAAAATCATATTTTTTTTCAAGTAAGAAATTGATGTATTAATCAGTATATTGATATATTGATCAGTATATCATTTTTGGACCCCAGTGATATATTGGAAAATTGATATTGTAAATTTTTTTTTGAGGAAAATATAGGAGAATCTTATTTTAAGAAACCCCCGAAGGATAGGAGACGAGGGATCTCCATACATTTTTTTAAAAGAAAAGGAAAATGCAAGAATTAAATCAAGCCCGAATGTTAATTATCCTCTCCGCCAAGCAACACCCATTAAGGAAATCGGCTAATATATATTGCAAATTATATATCATACACCTTGATTTATTGTTCTATGACCTTGTCTTCTCTCCGAATATATGATTCTGATCCATTCCCATTGTTGCCTGGGTCAGTATGTCAACAAGCAGTTGAATTTGTCCTTATTAACATCTGTTGCTGCATGATCCTGTTTTGATTTTTAGTAATGAAGTTTACCCCAATTTTACCACCTTTCTAAGACAGAAAATTCTATTTATGAAATGCAGGTTTTGGCTGCAGTCATTAAAGCAGGGGCTGCACGAGAACATGAAATACTTGCTGAAATTAGAGATGCTGTTTTCTCTTTCATCCGTAAACTAGAACCAAGGAGGGTGATGGATACCATGCTTGTTTCGCGGGTTAGAATCTTGTACATAAGATCTTTGCTTGCTAGATCAACGGAGCTGCAGTCCATTAAGGTAAAAACATTTAATGTTTAAACATTTTATCCCTGTTTTAGTTTTATCTCATTCCTGCACATATCATTCCCTATCACTCTGTGGAATAGGAATATTTACTCATGGTTTTTGTTGCTTAAACAGGTTTCTCCAGTGGAACGATTTCTTGAGAAGGCAAATACTGGACGCAGTCGAAGTTCCAGCAGGGGTAGTAGTCCAGGCAGGTCTCCAGTTCATTATGATCCAAGCATGAGAAATTCTTTAATAGATGAACACATTCATGGATTTAAAGTGAATATAAAACAAGAAAAGAAGTCCAAATTCTCATCGATTGTTCTGAAACTTCGAGGAATCGATCAGGTATGATTGTCATTAGTGGAAAACTGGAAATGATCTTGTAGGTTTTTTTCTTGATTTTACCTGTCTTGTATGATTTAAAGAACATGTGAACATAGCATAGTTAACCATGTTGGTTAGTCCTTTTTTTTTGTCAATTACCCTGGCAAAATTGCCTCATTTTGTAGCATCCTTCAATTTTTTTAAAAATCTTTGTTGCAGCCATGCGGGTTACTTTCATTTTAATGTAGCAATCGTTTTTTTTTTCCCGTCTTCTTATCCGAGCATGCCGGTTGACTTGGCCAGGAGATGGAGAGACAACATGTTACTGGTGGTAAACTTAGAGAGATGACTGAGGAAGCCAAAAGTTTTGCAGTTGGAAATAAAGCTCTTGCTGCACTTTTTGTCCATACTCCTGCTGGTGAACTGCAGCGTCAGATCAGGTCCTGGCTTGCTGAAAACTTTGAGTTTCTTTCTGTCACTGGTAGTGATGCTGTAGCAGGAGCAACTGGCCAATTGGAGCTTCTCTCAACTGCCATCATGGATGGATGGATGGCTGGTCTTGGTGCTGCACAGCCCCCTTCCACTGATGCTCTGGGGCAGCTTTTATCTGAGTACAGTAGAAGGGTCTATTCATCTCAATTGCAACATCTGAAGGTGTTACCAATATATTCATTTCCACTTCATACATTTGCACATTTTCATTATGCATTGTGTTTCCATGGTACTGCATGACACCAAAGCAAGCCAATTAATAAATATTAGCTAATTTTGATATTATGATTTCTTTTGTCACGAACTATGTCTATCAGATTGTAGATTGTTGAGTCATATTTATGATGAATTGTAGTTATCTATGCCTTCTATAATATTGTAAGTCGATTGTATGCTTATATGTGGCACGCATAAGAAACCCAACATAGTTGCATCACTATCATTTCCATGGACTTCATGTTGAATTATTATATTTTGAGAAGCTTGCAGTTTTGTGTCATCTTTCTTATAATGCTTAAATAGTTTCAGTTGCATACCAACCTGCATTAAATGTATTAAAATTCTCCATTGAGATACCATATTTCTTATCATCAAATTCATATTCGTTTTTTCTTCTTGCATTTTCACTGTGGTCAGGATATTGCGGGAACCTTGGCCACAGAAGCAGCAGAGGACTCTATTCAAGTTAATAAATTGCGCTCTGCTCTAGAGTCTGTTGACCACAAAAGAAGAAAGGTTACTATTTTTTGTCATTTGAATGACGTTCCGTAACTGCCATGAAGATTCAGGAATTTTTTCAATGAATTAATATAGTCATCATGATATTTTTTCCTTTAATTTTTCATTTAAATTTTCGTAACAGTCACTGAATCACCTCCTGACAGGTTTGGCAGAGGTATTCCTCTTTATTGAATGGTTTTGGGTTCGAGGCCTACTCATGTTGATAGGATAAAATTCATCCAGAAAATAAATCAAAATACTTGCCTACCAAAAAAAATGAATACGAATAATCTCTTGACAGATTGGTAGAGATATCCCTCCTTATTGAGAGGTCTGGTTATCGTGTCTTGCTCTTATTTATAGGATAAAATTTAATAACAAAAAAAAAACACCAGAAAATCGCAATTTTTTTAAAGAAAAGGTAAGAGCTTCTCAACAAAATCAGAAAATGGTGATGAGGGATCTCCCAATAATAAAAAAAAGAAGTAAAGAAAACAAAACCCTAATGGGATTATAAAGGAAACCCCACATCATAGAGGTGTCACCCAACCTTAAGACTCTAAATGATATTATTTATTCTCTAATCTCCTTCCATGAGGATGGACAACTAGCCTGAAGGAATGTCGTTGTGGCCTCCCAATGTTCTAGGACTACACCTTGTTTTGAAATTGAGCTCATTCTTTGCAAGGCATGTGCTCCAACACACCACATGAAGAATGATTCCATGGAATACTTCCATGCACTTATTCTCATGTTGGTAAATACACAACTAGTGCCAATTGCCAAGCTCACTTTTGCCCAAACATTAACACCATGAATGCATCCAAAGAATAGTTGATCACATGATAGTAGTAGATAACAATTTGATGGTGTTATTCCCACAGTTTAAATTAAAAATAAAAATTGTTCTATCAGTGTATGTAGATGAAATATAAACTGATATATGTTTACTTTACAGCAATTACGTTTATTGCTTATTTACCAAGTATACTGCTAAAACTTTTCATCCTCCTTTATTAGGACTTGTAATCGTCAGTGGAAAAATATACAACGTTAAATAATTTTTGGCTGCTGATACGTGGATAAGTATGGAACAGATCAAGTACTCAAATACATGACCTCTAATAGAGCAGAAAGAAATTGAATTAATATCATATGTAATTAAATTTTTTGTAGCTTGGATGCTCATTCCAGAAATGAATGAGGAAATGGAAAAGACAATGTGATGTAAGTTTAATTTACAAAAAAAGACAATAAAAAATGTATAAGGCAGCTGCTTGAAATTCATAATACTAGAATTTGTCTTTTGGAACTCTTTAATAACTAAACTATGAATAGGGTATTTCAAAATATGTTTTTTTTAGAGAGAATTTTCAAAATATGTTTGGGAAATCTTGTGATGAGAGTTTAATTTCTGAGGCGACATCTGTCATTGTTGCTTGTTCTCGTGGAAGGCAACTACAGATTTGTCCTTTCTCATAAAGAGGAAAATGTGATCATATAGTTCCACCACCACATTCAATAATTGGTAAAATATGCCAATCTTTTTCTAACCTAATGTGTTCTTGGCATGGAATAAATTAGTAATGAAGTGTGATATCAACTTTGCCAACTTCAGAATATTTCTACTAAACATGGTGAGGTTCCATTTTTTTTCCTCTAATTTTGGCAGATAATTATCTCTACTTTCAGATTTTGCAACAAATGAGGAGTGATACAGCTCTGTTGACAAAAGAAGAAGGTGGCTCACCCATCCAAAACCCTTCTACTGCAGCTGAAGAAGCGCGGTTGGCATCCCTTATATCCCTTGATGGCATTCTAAAACAAGTCAAGGTTTGGTATCTTTGATAAGTCTGTTCTAAGTTTGAATTTAATGGACATTATGAGTAAATAAACTCTGTATTTCACAGGAGATAGTAAGACAAGCATCTGTGTCCTCTCTAACCAAAAACAACAAGAAAAAGATGCTAGCAAGTCTACAGGAACTTTCAGAGCGGATGCCATCACTTCTTGATGTCGATCATCCATGTGCCCAGAAGCAGATTGCAGATGCTCATAGACTAGTTGAGGTAACAACACAAATTGGTTTTCATACATTCCAGAATGGATGTAGAAGTGGCAACACATTAGGAAAAGTAATGCGATGATATACAATATGAATTGACAGTTTTCACTACATCTAATCATTAATAGTTGTGTAGATAAAAACCAATTAGTAACGAACCATAAAAAAAGGAACAGAAAAAGCACAATGCCAACAAATTGGTGAGCTTATGCCAGGCATGGGGCTCGTGTAGAAAAAATATTACTGGGAATCATGTGTTTTATGTTTGGGCTCATGTGAGGCATGATTTTTTAGAAATTTTCTGTCAGATTTGATCAGTCAAAACTGATTTTTCTTTCGCTTTGGAATACGATGGAATGCACATACACGTGGGTCAAACATGCTTGAATTTGTGTGATACTAATTTTCTCTGGAAAACCAAAATTCAAATTGTCAGGTTTAGCATCACTGGGTGCCAGTAAATGCATGATGAATCTTTGTTATTTGTTTTTATGTCCGTATCATGCAGTCCATCCGTGAAGAAGACGATCATGGGCACGAGGTGACTCATCCCCTCCGCCCATCAACTGAAGCACCAACTGCGGAGATCGAGGTGTCCCAATGGAACGTTCTGCAGTTCAACACGGGATCACCCGCCCCCCGTTCATCATAAAATGTGGGGCTAATTCCAACTCAGAGCTGGTCATCAAAGCGGATGCACACGTCCAGGAGCCAAAGGGTGGAGAAATAATAAGGGTCATGCCGAGGCCGTCCATTCTCACAGACAAGACTCTGGATGAGATGAAGCAACTCTTTAGTGAGCTACCCGAGGCACTGAGTGTGCTTGCTCTGGCCCGGACTGCAGATGGACTCGGGCGAGGTATTCTAGGTTGTACAGGACTTTAGCCATGAAAGTCCCCTTGCTGAGGGATTTGGTTGGTGAGCTAGAGAAGGGAGGAGTTTTAAAGGATTCCAAATCATAGCTGCAGATGCTCTCAACACGTTCTGGTGTATTTTGTACAACTAAAAAGCCACATCTGGGGTCATGGTTTGTAGAAAAACAATTATCAGTAATTTTTCCCCCAGGTGGTGAGAGAACTTTTTGTGAAAGAACTTCACTGATGCGGTTTGTACTGGTTTCCATTGCAAAGGTACTGTAATTTAATGTTGTAGAATATTTTATTTATCTATCTTTTCAATGTAATGTTTGTACCACTTAAACCTTGTTTAATAATTGATTGGCAATGAAAACAATGTGATTTTTTATGTGTGCATTTAGCGGATTTTGGCCTCACAGAGGGTTTGACCTCATATAGTGTAGCTTGTGCATGAAGTTATAGAATCAAAGGTATATTTTTTAAAATGTAGTAGGGATGGATGGTTTTGGGTCTGGTTTGGGTTTCAAATACAAACCAGGTTATGGTGCATTTTGGAACACATTTGGAGGTGATTTTGGAACACATTTGGAGGTGATTTTATATACTCATGATTAATTGAAAAGTTCTTTTTTTTGTGTTATAAATGTCACTTTAAAGTTATTTTTAAGGTTTTTTTGGGGAATCCATTTTTCAAAATCGAAAAAAATATGATTTCTGGGATCAACCCAGAATCGACCCGGCCTACTTTGTCCTTCTCTTGTTTTTTTTTTAATCAACACAAGAATTTTTAATTTTGGATTAAATCATAGGGATAATAATCATTTAAACCCAGCCCCTTTATGTAAATTTACAAGGGGACCTATTTCAGGTGTTGTTCCTATGATATGATGTAATTAGATCATGTATCAAAAATTTTGTACCAAATCTTAGAAAATGTGCTAGGAAGTGGGAAAGTTTGTATGTTTTACCCAAGTTCCCCAGTGCAGATTGTAATCTGGAACATACATTTTGAATGAAACAGTAGTGCCCAGTATGGGCCATAGCGCCCCCCCCCCCCCCCCCCCCCCCAAAAAAAAAAAGGAAAAGAAGAGGGTGCATCATCAATTGGCCATGGAAATTGGGTTGTACGTAACATTGTCCTAATTTTATAAATTAGGCATAACTTGTCCAAAAATGAAAAAAAGACAAGTATAAGAAGAGTCTAATAGTCAAGGTTACAATGAAACACTCTCTGTCCACCACAATTTTGCCTGTAATGTACATTATTGTACTGGCTCTGTACAAACGTGGCCCCAAGCTTTTATAAAGTTAATGACTGAGTTCCAAATATTTTCTAAATACGCTTTGGAACCTTTTACAATTGAATGATTGCATGTATTCTAGATAGCCCACACCACAGCTGAAACAAAAGATTATGTGATATATGCCTTCACACTCTGATCCCCTCTTTGCATTAGGCATCGTGCTGCCTCCCATATCTCCTAAAGTGTTGGGAATCCGTCGTCGAGGCATGTCGTCTCAGTCAAGCACCTCCAAATCTGTCAAGCTAAAAGGCAGTGGATCAAAAAATGAACTACAGTCTCTTATTTTGAAGATTCTGGTGGGAAATCATGATACACTGTGTATAATAGACATTACACCATTGTTTGGTTTTACGGTGGGACATATTTCACGAAGAAGAATATGGCTTAATGTCATTGCAAATTTAAATATTTTTTTTGTATTTGTGTTTACACTGCCTATATTGCGTTGAGAAGCTAAATTATCTGCATTTGAGAAGTCCTGAAAACAAAGCTCCTCTGACGTGCCCTTGCTTTTTTTTTAATGTGGTTTTTTTGCCGCATTATATCCAAATTCCCCTATGTTAAGTCTCTGTTTGGGTGTGCGATCGGCACCCCTGTGATGGGATAAGCGATAGTGCAACGTTGAAACAACATGTCGGAGATGCCAACCAAAAATACACATGCACTGTCAATGTTGACCTAAAACGCCAAAGCCCCCTTTTATGTTTGGTTTAAAAGTTGCGTCTGCCGGTGTCTGTGAACACTATTGCCCTGCAACGTAGTGCCAAACATTGCCTTAAAGTCAATCAAAATGGTATCAACATTGTCCTTTCAATCATGGACTTGAACTATCTTAGAAATTGTTTCTCTTTTTATCCCAAAACTATTAAATTTGTTGTTTTATTAATCCATTGCCTGCATCACTCCATCAATTACTTAGGGCCCGTTTGGGCACACGTTGGCAGGGCGGTAGCGTCAACGAACGATAAGGAACATGAACGCATGCCCAAACGGGTTTTGGAAGTGTGCGTCGAAAGAAAAGAAAACTTGTTGTCGTATATGGTCTAACACCATTTTCTGAAAACATGGAAATGGGCAACGCAATCTCTCCCTCTTGTGTTCCATGAATGCCCGATGCTTGCCAACGTGTCTCCAAACGGGCCTCTAATTTTCAAATTTCAAAACTATTGGACAAGTAATTTATATTTAGATGAAATATGTAATTTTATTATTATTATTTTTTAAAAGGATATATATTAATTTTAAGAAATCTATTATTATATAAAATATATATCTTTAAAAGATATAATATATTACTATTATAATATTGTTACTATGCATCAGCTTATCCAACTTTTACCTTGGGGGTCTGATTTCTGAAAGAGTGGGATTTCAAATGAATTCAAAACCGTTTGAGAACCGTTTCAATTTCTGACAGAATACCCCATCTAAACCCTTCCACGTGAGTACACATCGTAATCCGCCGGAACACGTAATCCCCCACAAACGGAAGAGTTCGTGAAACCTCCCTTATATCACATCCCTCTCACTCTCCTCTCCCTACCAAAACAAACCCTAAAAATCAACGGAAAGAAATGGACTTAGAAACCACCGGCAACACCTCCTTCGCCGGAGGCGGCAGCGGAAGCCGAGCCGAGGCGGAGAGGTTCCTGGGCATAGCCGAGAAGCTCTTGATTGCCCGCGACCTCGTCGGCAGCAAGACCTTCGCCGAGAAGTCCATCGAAGCCGACCCCATGATGGACGGCCCCGATCACCTCCTCGCCGTCTCCGACGCCCTTCTCTCCGCCCAAGACCGCGTCAACAACCACGCGAACTGGTACTCCGTCCTCCAGGTTCACCCCTCCGACGGCCCCGACTCCATCCGCCGCCAGCACCGCCGCCTCGCCCTCCTCCTCCACCCTGACCGCAACCGCTTCTCCGGATCCGATCAGGCCTTCAAACTCGTCTGCGACGCCTTCTTCGTCCTCTCCGACCCCTCCAAGAGGTCCCTCTTCGATAAAGAGCTCCACATCTCCAACCACCGCACCCGCCGGGGCGGCGACCAATCCCAACCGTCCGATTCGTCGTTCTGGATGGCCTGCCCTTACTGTTGCAACCTCTACGAGTACGAGCGCGTGTACCAGAACCGGCGGCTCAGGTGCCGCAACTGCCGACGAGGGTTCCACGCGACGGAAGTGCTTGAGCTGCCCCCGGTGGTCCCGGGTACAGAGATGTACTACTGCTCATGGGGGTTCTTCCCCGGGGCGAATTTGGGCCCGGCCGGGCCGGGGATCGAGGGTTGGAAGCCATTTGTTCCGATGTTCCCCTGGTGGTCCCCAACTACCGGGTTCTCCGATAAAGGTGGTAAGGACGGGACCCCTGTTGTGAATGGGGCGGCAACGGCGGCGGAGAGTAGCCCTAACAAGAGGGCGGCCGCTGTGAAGGCGGCGCGGGCCGGGACGAGGAGGACGAAAGTGATGGCCACGCGGAGGTCGAGGAGGCAGTTGGTTGCGTCGGCGGGTTCGGGTGGGGTTGATGAGGAGGAGATTGGGAATGGGGAGAGGAGGAGTGAGAAGATGCACATCGATTTGGAGGTGCCCGGGGACATGATGATGGGGGAGGATATGGTTGATATGGATGGGTTTGTGGAGGGTGAGACCGGAGATGGGGAGGGACAGGGGAATTGTGGTGGTGGTGGTGTGAGTCCTGTGCTTGATCCAATCGATGTGTTGGAAACGCTGCCAAAACTTCCGTTCTTGAATAATGATGAATTTGATATGTTGATTAAGTGATGGTGGTGGAGAAGGAGAATTTGAAACTGATTTTGTTGTACAATTGCAGTTGCTAAAAAAATTTCATTTTGTATATTATGTGCAGTTGGGATGTGTTGCAATTCGGAGGAGGAGAGCCGAGGGCACTGGTGAGGTGATGTATCTGACTCTTTTGGGTGATCACTATCTTTTTTAAATGGGTAGTGTTTTATCTTTGTTTTTTGACTGACTGGAGGATGGGAAATGGAGGTGATGTTTTGTTAGGTCTGTTTCCTGTGGGATGTTTATGTCAATTTTAAAATATATTTGTATCAAGTTCGTGGTTATGATTTCCTGTGTTCTTCAATTGTAATTTTTACTCCATGAAGTCTTCCTTGATAGGAAATCAACTTTTGTCGTCTCATGTTTTTTTTTTTTTTTGCTATCAAAGGGACCCTCCGTGGCTGACCTTATGGTCGAGCTGGGAAGGCTACCTCCGCCTGTTTGCCCCGATCCCACAGAAAATTCTTTCGAATAATCACCAACAAACATGTGGGTAAGTCAGCACCAAGACTCGAACCTAGGACCTATCGGTAAAACTGCTAAACCCTGAACTATTGTGCTATGACTACTGGGGACAAAGTCGTCTCGTGTTATTTTGTCAAGAAATCTCTTTTGTTTATGCCCTTGGTTACCGGTTTGGATTGTTCACGACTAACTGTTTTCCTTATCACCTGATTAATTTTTATTAACCTGTGATTTCACTTTTTTTAATAAGTTCATTGTTGCTATGGTGGCAACGCATGGCATGAGATATCTACTGTAGGTCACAACTTGCTTCTTTTATATTTCTGTTTCTGCTTGTGGAAACCTAAAAAAGATTACCTCCGTGAAGATTTCCTTGTGGTTTGGTGCTTTCCATCTGTTGGCTTAAAACAGTATCCATGCCGCTTGCTGCAAGTTCAGTTTGATTCTAATCTAGACATTGTTTGCAGCTGATGTAGTTTCAATCCCTTCCCTGATCATTATCATCGCATTTCCATGTATAATTATGTGAGGTCTCATGTCAATGCATCTAGTAAGGAGCTTCCATTTCTCTCCTAAATACAGGATTTATGTCCTCAATCCTTTTCCTTTCAGTTTATTGGAACCTTGCATTGTGTGTTCATGTAATATTGGCAGTGCAGAGTTGTCTTCTTACCCCCTTTTCCATAGTGAATTTCCTTCAAAAGAAAAGAAAAGATTGTTATTGAGTGTTCTATTATATGTAAGTGATGTGAGAAAGTAAGTTATTTGAAAACCACACGCAGATTAGAGATGCAGGATGAGGAGTTGCGACCCATGTTTAAATGGCTTACCAGATGTTTTTTTTTTCTTCTTCTAGATATTTGCTCAACATCCAATGGTCATCACACTCCATCTCATGTTCACCATTTAATGTGTGTGAAGATTTCCCCATTACGAACCATAGCAGAGGCTTGTGATATGCGACACTCTTCCTAAAAATTAGGCCCCTTGTTTTTGGTTTAGTGTTGGGTCTGGGTTCTCCTCCTGTAACATCTCTGTTTAGTATGATGAGGTCAGTTGATCATTTGAGGAATGCTGTTATTTTTATAAACTCTCAACTGCTTAATGTTTGGAACATTTGAATGGATTTGAGACCTCAATGTTTGTTTTGTTCTGTTTCCCAATTTTTTTAAAAACTTATTGCTAAACCATGGAGATGGAAAATGTTAGGGATAATGATATTTACACTGCTGAACAACTTCCTTTAACAAATTGTCTTAGAGTCTCTGAGTGAAGAGCCTAGTGAAGGAATATATACTTGGAATGAATGAATTGAATGCATACATTCTTGTGTTTTCTATCCTATTAAAAAATTGATATATTGGACTAGGACTGCTATCCTATTAAAGATTTGATATATTGGACTGGGACTGGAAGAATGATCAACTGTATTAGTGACCATAATTTTTATTATTGTATCGTAATTAGCTCCTACCCAGTAATTTAATCTTAACTTGTAGATATATTTTTACTTTTTTTAATGAAAAGATATATTGAAATAGTGGACTATACACAGATTTAGCAGATTTCACACCATGGGTTAGTAACGCAGTGATGAAGAATGGGGGCTCCAAAATTCACAAAGTATTTGAAAAATCATATATCTAGTCTTTATGTGTAGTTCCGTTTGTAGTTCCCAGTTTTTTAAAGTATATATTCATCTGATGTATATCTAAACAAAGCAACATATTTTTTTTTTGAATTTTTTTTATATTATACATTGCACTAGGAAAATATATATTTTACTAGTGGAATATATGAGCTCTTGATGGGAAACAAATTGAGTGATAAAAGTTATTTGAAAATTAATGTTCAACCCTGTGCAATCCTGTCCCTCACCATTTTTTAAACAAATTGAGTGATAAAAGTTTTTTGAAAATTAATGTTCAATCCTGTGCAATCCTGTCCCTCACCATTTTTTTTAATTTACATTAATTGAAGTACACATTGTTATAAAAAATTAAATATAGAATAAGATACATTAATGTATTTTTAAAAATTTGTACATTGATATATTGTACTAATCTAGATGGTTGAGATTGCTTCTAAACCACATATGGTAATTTTACAGTCTTATATATCTTATTATATCGAGGTATATACCTAATTGAAATTTTTTTACATTTCTTATAAATAATACTAATTTTTTTTAATGAAATATATATTTTATTTGTATATGATTTTAAAAAAATAAAAATACAATTGAGATGTGCATTTTAACCGGTGTCGATACATTAAATCCATTTTGCAGCCCATACACTATGATAGTATAGTATATACCGTGCTATCATAATGTATGTAGTTTTATCATTATTGTTTTTTTCAATTTTTTTAACACGAAAAAAATACACTAAATATTTTAGCATGTACTTAATTTTATATAACAACATATATTTTAATAGAATAGTATGATTTTTACTTTTTAAAAAATTATGTGGAATACAATTGGGCCTACATAATGGGCTGGACATGTCATTTTCCTTTTAACTATGGAAAAAGATATACTTTTCGGTCCCAATTGCAATCTATTTTATTTTTTATTTTTTTTATATAAAATTATACACTCACCATTTTAAGTGCATGCTATAATATTAAATGAGATATATACTGATATGCATTAGGGAAATTTTTGAAAAATAACCCTCTTTAAAAAAAATTTCAAATTTGACCCCGAGATTAAACTATTAGCAAAACTGGTCCTGAGACCAGTTTGACCCCGGTCAACGCACAACGTTGGCGCGCTGACTGGGCAAGGAAGCACCATGGCGAAGACGTGATCCGATATCACGTCTCCGCATGCATGAACCCGAGCGCGCGGGTTCATGCATGCATGCATAATATTATGCATACATATCTCCCCCACAGGGGGAGACATGCATGCATGAACCCGCACGCCGTGCGTGCATGCGAGGGTTTGATTATTTTAAAAAAAAAATTTTAATTAAATTTTTATAAAATTAACCAAATGATATAGTAAAAATTAAAATTGATTTAATAAGATTTAACTTTGATTTAAAATTAAAATTAAGTTTAAAATTTTAAATTGAAATTAAATTTTAAATTTAATTTTAAAATAATATTTAAAATTTGATTTGATAAAACAACAATTTATAGAAAAAAAATCAACAAGTGGAATTTTTTTTAAATTTTATAATTTAGATAATATTTAAAATTTAAAATCAAGCTTAAATTTTATAATTCATATCATATTTAAAATTTAAAATTTTGATAATATTTAAAATTTAATTTTATAAAACTATCATTTATAAAAAGCATTATATGCAAATATATATAAATGGTTGCTTTGCAAAATTAAATTTGAAATATGATTTTTTTTTCTTTAGGAATGGATAATTTGAAATGTTTGGTTAGAGATAATTTAAAAAATTATGATGAGTATTATTTGTTTTTGGGAATGGATAATCTGCTAAATGAAAATTGATATTATTATTTCCTCTTTTTTTTTTTAATATAAATGATTGTCTTATAAAATTTAATTTTCATAAATTATTTTTTCCACTTGTTGATTATTTTTTTATAAATGATTATTTTATCAAATCAAATTTTAAATATTATTTGAATATTAAATTTAAATTTTAATTTGAATTAAAAATTAAAACTTAATTTTAATTTAAAATCAAAGTTAAGGCTTATTAAATCAATTTTAATTTTTACTATATGATTTGGTTAATTTTATAAAAATTAAATTTTTTTAAAAAAAATAATCAAACCCCGCACGCACGCGCGTGCGTGCGGGTCCATGCATGCATGTCTCCCCCGCGGGGACATGCAGGCATGCGCGGGTTCATGTAGGCGAAGACGTGATATCGGATCACGTATCTTTCGTGGCGCTTCCTTGTTCAGTCAGCGCGCCAACGTGGTGCGTTGACCGGGGTTAAACTAGTCTCATGACCAGTTTTGCTAATAGTTTGATCTCGGGGTCAAATTTAAATTTTTTTTAAGAAATATTATTTTTGAAATTTTTCTATGCATTAGTGTATTTTTTTAATAATAAAAAAACAAAAAAAACAGAACATAATATATATTATAATAATACAGTATGTACTATAATAATATAATATATAATATGTTACAGTGTGTTTTACCGTGTGTGTGTGTGTGTGTGTACACGGTAAAACGAACGTAAATAAAGAACATTTTCGACTCTTTTTTTCAAAGTGGCCCGCTTTCCCTTGTGCTAAGACTGAAACGCGCCAGATGAAAGGGTTACACGCATCGTTTATCCCGCCTTCCCACCCGTCTAATCAAAATTTTTCCATTATTTTCTTCGGGAAAATAAAGACTGTATGCTCAAACACTCTCACTCCGCCTCTATTTATTCCTTCCCTTCCTTCACACAGTACCAAATGCATTTGCATATACAAATCCTTCTCACCTTCAAAAGCCATCGCCGTGACATCGGGCTCTCATTGTTGGGTATCCTCTCATCTCTCTTTAAGCTCATGTTGTTTTACTTTCTTTTATAATGATGCCTTGTATTATATTTCAAGTGAGAGAAATAAATAAAAGAAATCCCCATTTGTTGTTTTAGCTCTTTTTGGGGAAATTTGCATGTATTTTCATGGAAAAACACTTTTTTGGCGTTATACCCCCTTTTTTTTTTTTTTGAAGAAAAGGTGAATGTTTGCTATCCCATTTCATTCCTGTACTCGAATTATAAATTTTGAATGGGGAGAACATAGTAAAAAAAGCAAGAAACACATAAAAAAGAGAGTGAACTCGTGACCCGGGTTAGAAGAGGCATCTAATTGATCAAGCGAGGCCAACGCCCATTCTGTCACCCAGTGATGTGCATGACCCCTTCTCGAAATTGGACATCTCCCTCCCTCGCAAGAAAAGATAGGCGTTATACCCCCTTAAAAAAGTAATTGCACACATACCGTTAAAAAAATTGATCATTGTGCAATGCAACTATGCCTTTCTGTCTGTCTCCGATACCCTGAATGACTTAACCATGGTTAGCTTTCTAACCATACCCCGGGAAAAGTTCCTTTTACCCCTGACCACTCCTGATTCATTCCCAAAAAAAAAAGCCTCCCTCCTCTCAAAACCAGAGAAAATCAGAAAACCTTAAAATTCACTCTTCCAAAGCTAAGATCCCCTCTTTAAACCCTAATATCGTCGTGGTCTAGCAATGTGGAGGCACCCAAACTCGTTAAGGAGGCTCGTGAGGACTCCTGATGGGCGTTTGGTACCTCGTGGTCCAGCTAGTCGATTGCCGAGGACGAGCATAGATGATCCTATCATCCTGGACACAGATATCCTCGTAAGTAATTTCTTAGAATTTGACCTTTATTTGTTTGTTTGATTCATGATATTGTGTTTATCAAAAGGTCTGAATGTTTTTGGATTTTTTTATGTACTCAGTTCTGAATTTTTGTATGGAAATTTGAAAAATGATATGTTTGCATGTATGTTATGTGTTTATTTATGTTGTGTATGTAAATTGTGTTGCAGTGTATCTAAACTATGTATGTAAACTGTTATATATATATATATATATATATATATATATATATATATATATATATATATATATATATGTTGTATATGTAAATTGTGTATCTATGTTGTATATGTAAGCTGTAAACTGTATATCTTTCCATTTATGTTACTTGTTCATTGTTATTTGGTATTGCAGTCATAGGAGGATAATCATGTTGATATAATGTTTAGATATGAAGGCTTTTGGAAGATAGCTAAGGGCGCTAAGAAAAAAAAACATATAGGTTAGGTAGGCAAAAAATAATGAACAAGCACAAAATAATTTGTTTTACCATGTCATCCCATCTGTTTTTGCATAACATCAATCTTCTCTTCCATTATTTCCTCGAATTTGTTCATTTGCAGTTTCATTGCACATGTCCCTGTATCAAATTCATCCACCTAACAAAAATAGTTGCAATCCTTCGAAGTCATTTCAAACAAGGACAATCCGCAAAGCACAGCCATTTCAAACAAAGGCCCAAATGAAACACATTCAAACACCCAAATAAAGAACATACTCTCCATCGATGACATCTATAGAACTTCTTTCCTTTGCTAACTTCTCTTGAGAATGTTAGAACCACAGTGGATGTCCCGCATCGACAATTCAGGTTTAAAAACAACATGGTTGATAGAAGAAGAGGAAGGAGAACATTCACTCGTCTCTGCAACATGGTTTACGGCTATCGAAAAATGAGAGTTGAAGTTAAAGACGATGGAGTGGAGGTTGAGGACGATGGATTGGAGGTTGAAGACGATGAAGGTTGAAGGAAAAAAAACGACGATGACGAACTCAGTGGCTTGAGGTTGGAGGATTGGGGAGGGGGGGGGTGTATTTGCTTGATTTTCTTATTGGGAGCCAAAGAGTAAATTTTTGAAGCCCCAACTGTCATAAGTGCATATTAGTCAATTCAGGTCTTATTTAACACTGTTAATGGAATATTCACAAAATATTCCTACATAACTTAACCTCAGGGGCCTAGTTGCGCATCGATCAATTGTTAGGGGTATACATGCAATTACCTTTTTAGGGGGGGGGGGGTACAACGCCACAAAGGTTTTTCATTGTATACATGCAGATTTCCCCTCTCTGAATCTTTAGGTGTATAGGATTTGTTATGTTTAGTTGTGAAATGGTTATTTTGTTTAGTTGATGCATCACACCCCTTTGTCGCTAGTATGGAATTCGGGAATAATACGCCAAGGACAAAATTCATAATACGGCAAAATTAGGGAAAAATTTGGAACAATAAAAACTTATTCTGAAATGCAAATTTAAAAATCCTTGAATGAAATTCATGATTTCCAAATGAACCAATAATACATCAAATCAAAATAGGACTACTTGTATGTTAAAGATTTATAACTATTACTGGAGTTCAAGCAATATCGTCGAATGTTAATGTGGTGTGGAAACAAACAATTTTTCTTGAAAATTTCCATTTCACCATAATGATTTTAGGCCAAACAAACAAATTGTCTTGAAAACCAGTGAACTTTGTCCGTGTACAATAGTGCCAATTTTATTTTATTTTTTGAAAGAATACCATAGTGCCGGATTTCTTTGATCTTACAGTGTTTTAAATTGTTTGGATTATGTAAAACACAGGAAGAAACTATGCAAAAGCAACACTTGAGACGTACTGAAAAATGTGCCAACATAGATGGTGGGGAAGACACCAATTCTGGGAGTTGTCACTTGAATCACAATATCATGTTAGGAGATCTTTTATGGGTCAGGATAAGTGACTGCTCGTGGTGGCCTGCACAGGTATGCCAAACTTTTACACAAGTAATTGCGAATTTGTGATCTTCCATTTCTTGTCTAAATCATGAAATGTTTTAACTGTTGATAGTGTCCATGATTACACTCTTCCTGATAAAGACAATTTTATCATTAGTTAATAAAGTACTAAACTGATTTTTTAACCTCAATTCTGCTAGATTATGAATACAGATATAAGTGGGAATGATAAATCCAACAAAAACATAGAGGGCAAGGCTATGGTTCGATTGTATGGGAGTTATCATTAGTCAGTGTTCCTGTCCTTGATCAATTATCTTGTTGAAGGTTTATAATTTTACTTTCATATTGACACTCTACTCTCATGTTTTTCCTCAGCCTGTTTGTGGACCCCGAGAATTGTCGCTCTGAGTTTGAAAACGTGGGTTCCAATTTGTCAATGTTCATCTCTTCTGTGGCCTGCCTCACTTTAGTTCTCCTGTCATTCAGTCTTCCCAAGTATCACTGCCATTTTTATGGTATGCAGGTGCTTAAAGAAAATAACTGCAGTTATAAGCTGATATTGGAAAAAGCTTTGGAGAAGGTAATACTTGCTAGTTGAAAACTTTTAGGTCTATGGTTGATTTGATTGTAATGGTCTCAGAAGTAGGAAATGATATTTTTTTTGTATGCCCACAGGAGACATCTCTCATAGAACCGGATGCTATAGAAAAGGGGGAATTTTCTGGATCTAATGGTGAGCTAATAATATCAGATGCGCTCTTTTATCATTATTAAAAGTTTCCGTGCATGCTGAACAAATTTTCTTTAATGGCTTTTTCAAGTTTCTTAAATGTCCCTATTCTTTAAGTAGAATTGCTCTCTATTTCTATAAAAAAAGATGCGAGATATGTGATTACCAGTGCTGGTTTGTTTTCCTATGATGGTCAGAGGATAGATTTGATTGTAAAGTTAAATTGTGTTATACATGTACTTCCTTGATGTTATCTTTATTAATGCCTGCGTGATGCAATACGTCATGATTTTGTCATTCACTATTTTTTTTGGAATTTAATTATATAACCTAAGGATATGTTCTCATTCTTCTGGTAAACCAACCTACTGAGCTTATTTAATCATCATTTGAGATCTTTGTATTTAACTGTCCAAGCTTATAAATAGAGATATCAAAATAATGTTGGACAAAGCTAAGGAACCACATATTTATCTTATTTACAGTGGTGACAATGTAATGATGATATTTTGTGGTACATTTTGTGGCAAAACTAGTACATGGACAATTGTGAAGTGGTCATAATACAAGATACCCATGGTTCTTCATCTGGAAAACTTGTAGCATGCTTAATCTTTTGACTGTTACGTGTATCTATTTGATACTGTCAATTATTGAAATGCTCATTTTGATTTTGTTATATTTCAAATAGATATGGTTGCTTTGATATTTTTCATTTTATATTTTATTGCTTGTTAAAAAGAAATGTGATTGTCCAATTTCTTAAGCAATGCATTTTATAGGATGGATGTCTATTGGAATTATACCTTTAACGTGGATGCTCTCGAGATTTTGAAGAATTGCGTGTTGAACTCTAGTTAGTGTTGATGTTATGGTGGTAATGTCAGTGAAAAACATATTTGTGCATCATGGATTTATAACATCAGTCAGTCAGTCCATAGAGTTATCACTAAAGATGGAAGAAACACTATTGAAGACTCCATATATCCAATAATAATCTCACTCATTATGTTAACACACACATATTGGAACTTTCAAGTGATTGAAAATATTTTAGACTAGAGGGATTTTATAATGAGTGTATCCAAGATTTGAAAATGTATTAAGATGACCAAAATTGTTTTGAAATGAGGAAAGTCTGAAAAAACTGAAGGCTCATTGTTTTTAGAACTTGAGTTGGATGTGTGTGTGTGTGAGGGAGGGAGGGAGCATTAGTTAATTGATCTATACGGCATGTTGTTTTCCGTGGTGCATTCATGAGAATAGAGACCGTTTAGGTGTCCGTTGAACAGTTTGTGTGTTGTTGGATCTCTACTGTGCAGGGGTGAGCAGGGTTGGGTTTTTTTTTTTTTTTGGGGGGGGGGGGAGGGGGGCGAGTATTCATTGATGAGTGATCTTTGTTTGTAATGGAATGTAAATCAGTTGACACCTTGTTAACTGACCTTGGGGTTGGTTTTTATTTTTGGTTTTTTCCTTTTTCTCTAATGCTTTGTATCGTCTTTCTCTGTACCCCATTTATTAATATATTTAGCAGAAGATTGACTACCAGTTTTCAAAAGAAATAAAATGTGAGATCACAATTATACGCTAGGAAATTTTGTGAGGTTTACAGAAACCTAAC
The DNA here is from genome assembly GCA_030737845.1 of Acorus calamus. Lineage (NCBI taxonomy): Eukaryota > Viridiplantae > Streptophyta > Magnoliopsida > Acorales > Acoraceae > Acorus > Acorus calamus. The sequence continues at coordinate 22,440,015 of CM060876.1, forward strand.
TGCATGTGAGTGTGAAGAAACTTTAGAAATGCCTAGTTAATGTTGATTCATGAATGTATTAAATTAATATTTTATTGCATAAGTATCTTCAAATGCAGGTCTTGAGGTTGCAAGTCAACATGTTAGGAAACTCAAAACAAGCCACAAAGCAGTTCCAGTCTCTGTAAGTATTGGTTTTTTCCCCTTATAATGATTCTAAGTTCACCACAATTTCGATGTGCAAAACTAAACTTCTTGATCAAAACCTCAGTTGCATGAATTTTAGAGTTCTTTAACCTGTCCACTCATGCTGCCAAACCTCAATCCCAATCTCTTCCAAGAAATTTTACCTACCAACTTTATGGGGACTCTGATTAATCATTCAGTCACAATGATGATTGGGAATCAATGTTTAATTGGTTTGTTGTTTGCAGGCAGGTGTCGTTGTTAGGAAATCACATGATACTATAGTACAACTTACAAGAGCAACAAAAAAAGCGATAAATGAGGCATCTATGTTAAAGGAACCCAAACAAGATGTAAATAGAAGAACTCGAGAAGGAAGTGACTCAGGCATTGTGAGTGCTTTTTTTGTTATAGTTTTTTTTTTCCTTTCATTACATCTTTACATGAAAAAGAACCCAGTTGTTTTCTGGTCTTGGGCATAGGCGACCACCTTGTTTGCATAAGTTATGGAGGGCCCTAAATCCAAAAAAAGGGTTTTATTTCTTTTCGTTTTGTTTTTGTTTTTTTTATTTTCTATGTAGAAGCTAATCCATTTCTTCCCTTTTCTTTTCTTTTTAATTTGTTTCACTATTTATTTGTTTTTATTTTATTGGGATTTTATTTTTATTTATTATTTGATTCACAAAAAAAGATAATCTTATTGGGTTGTGTGTTATTATTTTTTGTTTTTTTTAATTTTCTTTTTGTTTTCTATTTTGTAAATGTATGTGTTGTATTTATCCCTCTTTAATTTTATTTGTTATTTGTTTTTCCTATTGGGATAAAAAAAAGTTAAAAGTTACTTCAAAAATTTGCTCCAAAATTGAGTGATGGTAATCAATACAAAAAATCGTGTTGATACAGGCACCGTTTTAAAATTTCCTCAGGGTCCCTACCTATAAAGCTACTTTTCAGGGCCAGCCCTGTTCTGGTCTCATATTCATCTATTGAAGATCACAACTTCTGCATATGGTAGTCCTGGGATTTACAAGAGATCACTATGGATTGGTTGTTTGATTGAAGTCATTATAGTGAACTTGATATTGTTTGATTAGAGAAACCCATTATTTCATTTTTTTATACTAAAGGTGCAAGTTCATGGGGGTGTAATTTTACTTTAAAAAACAGTGGAAAACTCCTACATGGATGGAGCCTTGATTGCTTAACCTCTGAATCCAAAATACACCTCATCTCTTAAGGTCATGATATTGGTATTTTATCATAATCCTTGGTATGCAAAGCCCTAATCATCTGGTCTTGACTCTCTTCTCTTTTTTCTCTTCTCTCTCTTTTTTTATGCCTATCTCTATGTTGGGTGTCTTGTTTAACCAATATTATTTTGTTGTATTTTTTTTTGCTAGTATAATTTATGAGTGAGTTGTCATGTACTCTACTGATTGATCTGACATAATGGATTTGACTCTTCTTTTAATCATCCCCAAGATTATCCCTGAAGTTATCTGCATGAATAGAATGGATGGACACTTCTTTATAATCTTCCCCTAAGTTATCCGCATTACTTTTCCCAGAAAGTATATATCCGACGATCCCCAAGGGTAAGAACTCAACAAATGGACTTGGAACAAACGCATAACTTTTCCCAGAAAGTATATATCCGACGATCCCCAAGGGTAAGAACTCAACAAATGGACTTGGAACAAAAGGTCAACTCTGGCTTTCCAAACATCAAAACTCCAAGAAAAAAAGGCAACATAAGTTGTGGTGCAGTTGAGCCGAATTCTGTGAGTGATTTTTCTCTTGATCTCCCTTTTCTTGTCTCGTTTAGTGGTTTTTCCATGTTTCTCTAATAGTAAAATAGTTTTAAGTTTCCTTGCTCCATTGGGAAGTCTCCTTCATGACCGTAGAATGAAGATTGACAGTTAATTGACTATCAGGAAATAGAGTTTCTTTAGATCAGGAGAGAACTATGTACCCATCTAAAAAAAAAAAAAAAGGAAATAGATTTTCTAATATGAAACATGATTCCAGGCTGGGACTTCAATAGGAAAATCAAGCGCATTAAAGAAAGCTTCAGAGGGCGCTTCCAAGGACAGGACTGTAATGCTTGGAGGGTGTAAGCAAAATAAGAAGACTAGTGAACCATGCTCTGTGAGTAGAATATAATTACCATTATTCCCACTGTTTTCCAATCTGCTGAACTCATGCTATAATTATGTGTTGAATGCTACATGTGGTAATTTTAATATTCTGTTTCAGGCTACACACACACACACACACTACCCTTCTTGCCAACTTTTTTCACTCTGCAATCTGCAGAGCTCCTGCTATAATAATGCGTGTTCAATATTAGATGTGGTAATTTCAGTGTTCTATTTCCAGGTTATATCACTTGAGAAATCACAGGATCATAGTGCACGACAAATGAGAGTGATGCGTGGTTTGGCTCTTGCTGCTCCAATTGGGTCCCCATTCCACAGAAATGGGTTTGTAAGCCAAGTCAAATGATGGTGGTCTTTAGAAAATGAACCTCGATATCATTCACCATTGTATTAAGGTATATATGTATATTTGCTCTCACATATTTTGCTGGAGTTGCTAATGTTGGGTAGTACTGGAATGATTGAAATCTAGAGGGCAAACACTAATTCCATTTTAGTCAAAAGAAGGAACAAAAAAATTTCTTTTTAGGATCAAAATCAGTGTGTATGCTTGTTAGAGCCTGATTCCAACATAGAAATGGTGCATGCAATGTTTCACTGCAGGAATTCAACATGCATTCATCATGGGCTATTTTATATATCATGTTAGGGTACAAATTCTGACCCTCACACCTTTTTTAAAAAAAACTAAAAAAAAATGTTAGGGCACGAATTGCTGTATGGCTAACGTGACATTTGATGTGATTTTCTTATGAGTGCTGTTGCTCTGTTGCACAGTAATTTTTTTCTAGCCTCAGTATTTTATCAATAGAAAATCAAAGCATATACTTACGAGGCATTTGCTTTAATATAAATTTTTATATTTTTTTATAAATGTATCTATGCAATTCATTAGAGTATATGTTTTATTTTATTTTTTATAAAAATGTGTACTATTTTTTAAAATTTCAAACGTGTAGACTGGAATTGAGGCTGTAAAAAGACTGGACACTAGGTACACCAAGTGGTAGAAATATCACATTATCCTTTTTTTTATTTATGAAAGATCCTATCCTAGGTTGGCGTTGACTCTCTATTTTTTGAAAGTCTCAAATGCAGTTTTATTTACCTTGTAGACCAACCATTCAGCTAGTTAAATTTTTAATATATGTTAAAAATTGGTCAATTCAATTTGAAATAGAGTAATATATATTTTTCATCAAAACATATATCTCATTAAGGTTTATTATATTATTTTAATAAAATTTAAATATGTGCGAAATGTTTTAACATTATTAATCCTAGACACCTTAAAGACTCAACGTGGCCGTTATAATTTCTACTTCTCACAAAAGCTTATAATTTATAATCTATAAATCAAAGTTGTAATAAATATAGTTGTCTACAACTAGGGTCAATCTTGAGAATTGATTTTTTTATTGTGCTTAGACAAATTTGACATGCTAAATCTTATACATTATTTTATTTTAAACTATAATAATATTAAAAAATAGATACATAATATTTTATAATAATTTAAAAGCTTGAAAACACCAAAAAATTTAAATAATAAAATTTATAAAATCATAAAGATACCGAAAGGATCAGGTTAAGTCCTACACTCGTTAGATAATTTGATTGTTCAATATGTTTGTAACCGGCCGATAAACTAAATCTTGAACGTAATTATATTCTAAATCTTTTTTTATGATTCAATTAATTTGTGTATTTTAAAATTATAAGATCGAGTGGTTACGAATGCGTTGGACAATTAAATTGTTCAACATCTCTTGCACACTTGCACCTAACCCGATTCTAATACTTAAAAATGTTTGAGCACTAATATTTTAAACAACAAAAGGGACTAGGAAGATAAAGATATACATAGAGAGAGAGATATTGTCATTATTGTTGAAGAAATTTTAGAAGACAAAATTTAAGTTTGATTTTGAGAAAGAATATGTACTGAGACTTGAGAGAAACTAATTTATAAGAAAAGGTGCACATTATTTATTGTTCATTTATTTTATTTTATTTTATTAAACATATAGTTTTTTTCCTGGGTGGGGCCCTGCCTATAACACAATAATGATAATTCACTCCCAAACAAATACAAATTCAAATAATCTACTATTATGCAATATGCACCATCGTACTCTCATTCTATGAATAAAACCAACTTATAAGATCAGCAGCATATCCAAGATAAACATGAACATCAAAGAAAACTTTTCCAAATAGTTTATCAACAAAACCATAATAAATAAGACAACATGATAAATGAACGGAAATAATACTTTCTGGGTGATTTGAGTGACATTTTGTTTTGGTTTCAAGGCCCCCTTGATGTTAAGGGCTTCTATTCCTAACGCAAAACGCTTTGTACATCATCATATTAGGTTGTCTGAGTAGCAACCTCCCTTCAGTTCTACAATCAAAGAACAGCCATCAAATTTTATACTCTCCTATATTAGTATACAATATAGGCATCAAATTGAGTATACAAACACAAAATTGTAATGGAAAACTATTTTAATTAGACTTCTATCATTCTTAAATTCTTGTTGATGCCACGTCAGCTGATGTGATATATAAAATAATCTAATGCAATATATACTCTAGTATATAATATATTATAAAATTTTATACCTTTTTAAGCAAATCTATACTTAAATATAAAAGTGGGTGTATAAATGTTTGGAATTACCAATGATCAGTTTAACATTTATTCTCATTATTTTCTTTTATTGAAACACCCATAAAAATTATGTTTGAATCCTCCCCTCTTGTTCGGGATACATAAGATAAAATTTCTCATTTCATGAAACACTACACTGCCCTAAATACTACATTTATTTACCTTTTGATTGACCAATCAATTAGTACTCGGGGCCTAATCTGGCACGTGGACCCTAACGTTTACTGGCGAAGACCACCAAATGGACGGTGGATACTCTGTCTTTTGAAGCCAGTTAAAAGTCGCGTTTTTTTATATTTGTTCCTTCAATAAATCTCATCTCCTAAAACGTCAATTGTCGATCACCAGAGGAATTCGCCATCGCCATGATCTCTCAGTTCTTCGTACTCTCACAGAGGGGCGACAACATCGTTTTCCGCGACTGTACACTCACTCTCTCTACAGATCTATATATCATAATTTCAATTATTATTTCTTTTAGTTCCTTTTGTTTTCTCGACTGGATCTGGTAATTCTAGTGATTATATGATCCCAGATTCATCGATGCATCCGGTCTCTTCAATTTGAATGAATGTTTTTCTTTTATCCATGGATTCATTGTCTTTGCAGATGTCGCTGTTTTGGTAGATCTGATTTAATTTCCAAATCGAGTTGTGATGGGTTTTAAGTGTGGAGAGATTTTCAGATTTTGAACTGTGGATGCTGAGACTCGAACAATTTTAGTTTCGCCAATTGTTTCCTTCTTTCGATTTGAATTATCGATTAGGTCTGCTTGCGCGGAATGTGTGCTTGCGGACACTTCTTGGTGGAATTGATGTCACTTCTTTAATCGTGGGTTTTAGGTTATTTTTAGGTATTCTAGTGCTTCTTGCAATCTTTTTTATTCTAATTTAGTGTCTGTACCCCTCAATGGCAATGTCAATGCCCATACTAAGTTTAGGAATTCTGATATGCTCCCAAACCACCTTGAATCGGGAAAACAGTGAATTTTCAAATCATTAAGCTGATACATGTGTGAGGCACACCAAGAACACTTTAAATGGTGCAACATAGTTTCAAGTGTTTCCGGTCAAGATTTCTATCAAACCTGTCCATCAGAGGTTTTCAGTCAGTGTAATGGAGGTCCCAGATATTTAATGGTGAAATGATTAGTCATTCGCCCCAAAAGTTCAGTGTCAGTAGCCAAGACATACACTGAAATACGATACCTGCCATAGAACTCTCTGAAAAATTCACTCTTAAGCCAGATACCAGTTCCAAGCATCTCAAACCAACTTTGAAACCCTAGACATGATTTCAGCTACCAACGCAAACAAGTAGAGTATAATCTGCATACACCAGATGAGAGATGCAAGGACCTTTAGACCCAATGGTGTAACCTTTCAACCAGCCATAATCTCTTTCTCTCAAACACATACTGTGAAGAATGTACACCACGTGAATGAATAGAATAGGTGAAATATGATCGCCCTACTCTTATCTTTTTTTCCTAACAAAGAAGAACCCCACTGGCTTGGAGCTAACTATGTCAAAATACTTAGGGGATGGGGATCTAATACGGTTACCATCTTGTAGGGAAACCATATTGCCTCAGCAACGGCCACACAGAAAGTCCCATCTCATGGGGTCATATGCATTTGAATCAATCTTGCAAAGCAAAATATTTTCCTTGGATTTCTTGGCATCAGAGATGATCTAATGTGCCATTGTAAAACCATTTAGCAGAGATCCTCCTTCCACAAAGGCAGTCTGATAAGGGTCCATCAAATCCCCCACAACCAGCTTCAAGTGTTGGCTACTACTTTTGCCAAAATCTTGTAAGAAACTATAAACAGACCAATAGGTCTGAAGTCTCCCATCCATTCAGTCCCCACATTTGAGAATAAGTGTGATAAAGTCTGGTACACAGTTCCGCTCCCATTATCCTTCTGATGGAAATAATTCATCATCTCTATCACATCTTCCTTGATCAAATGTCAAAACTCTTGCTAAGACCTGATAAGACCTGATAAGACCTGGGGCCTTATCTGCTTTCATATGAAAATAACAGCTCTGACTCCTCTTCCTCAAAAGGCTGATCCAAATTTATATTGGTTCCTGAGGTGTTTTACTCAGGTCGTCATCCTCCCATTTGGGAACCTCTTCCTGTTTCTACTGCAAGTTGATTAGAAGTGGTCTTCAATATATAACTCAATCTGATCTTTGTCTCACAGCCAAGAGTCATCCATCTTGATTTTGTGCATAGCGTTAGCTTTTCTCATCTGATAGGCAATTTTATGATTTTTTTTTGTGTTGTCCCCTTCTTTTGGCCAAATTGCTCTAGATTTTTGTCTCCTCTCATCTTCTTGTCGTTCTTTAAGAATAAGCATGAGCTGCTACGCGAACCAAGCTTTGATTAGTTGGCTAACATATCCCGTCCCCATGAAAGAGGTCAGGGTATGAAACCCTGGGGAGCACCCGTTTTCAAAAAAAAAAAAAGAAATAAAAAAGAAAAGAGCATAAGCTGCTGCTCATTAAATTTTCTGTAATCAACCTCCCTGCCTCGCAGATGTTTCTCCTCTTCAAGTTCCACATCTGAATTTGCATGAGATGAAGGTCTGCGCTTCTTTCATCCATGTTAATGTCTTTTATTAATTATGGAGATTCATTTATTAATATACCTGCTTTGTATCATCCATATTAATGGTATTGGAAAATAATGATGTAATAACCTATATATTGGATGCACAGCGAAATGAATTTTTTTTCCTTATATTGATCTGATAGATGATTTGTGATTTTCAAACTAAATTTGTAGTCCAAATGGTGCAGTGGAGTGCCTTATGATGTGCTACATGATATATTACAAGCTACTTGATGCTTCATGTATCAAGGTAGTACCTAAAAATTGATTGGCCTCTATTTCTCAATAGGATGGCCCATCTATTGTATGCTGTATCAAATTTACTTTTCTATCTTGTTGCACTTTGTGTGAGTTAGCTAATTGTTTGTAGTTGTTTCTTGAGCTGTGCCTTGGATCTATATTAAGTGAATTAAAGCCATTTTTATCAAAATTGGTGACACATCCTTGTTTACATGATTTCAGACCGTGGAGAAGTACCCAAAGGAAGTGCAGAGATATTTTTCCGCAAAGTGAAATTTTGGAAGGGGGATGAACAAGATGATGCCCCACCTGTCTTTGTAGGTATTTGTGGAGTTCTGCTCCTTTTCACTGATGTAGTTAGTTGTTGCCTCCATGGTCTGCTAATGGTTATTTTTTTTTTCTTTGTATAATATCAGGTCATTTTTATATTTTTCCCCAATGATGACCCTCATGTCTGTGTGTCTTTCTCTAAAGTCATTTATTTTACTGTTATGTATTTTTCCCTTTTTGTGCTCAGAATGTGGATGGAGTGAACTACATCCATGTCAAGGTCGCTGGATTACTATTTGTTGCAACTACAAGAGTTAATGTTTCACCATCTCTTGTTTTGGAGCTCCTGCAAAGAATTGCACGTGTCACAAAGGATTACCTTGGGGTTCTCAATGAAGAATCATTGCGGAAGAACTTTGTGCTTGTGTATGAGTTACTTGATGAAGTAATTGTAAGTAGTTTTATGGGAGGTTAAATTTGTTTGATGGAATGATAAGATGCTACATTCATGCATCAATAGTGTAGAGCATATATGCATGCATTTCTTCAGTCATTTCCTAAGCCTTATCTGTCCAGACTTGTATATATGATTATCTAGTTTTTACTGTATGAGCAATTTTCATGGCTCAGTCATCTAGAAATTTTACTACCAACTTATTAAATTTATATGTGCCCATTTTCCTCGTTTCACTTTAGATGTAATTATGTTTCTTCATTTAATACATTTCAAGTCTTCATGACTGAATCATAATCCTTTGTTGAGATTCATTTTATTTTTTATATGCATAATTGCATATCATGCATTGCAGTAAATTTATGGTCGGTGATATTATTGATGACTACCATTATATGGAATCTCGTGACATGAATATGTGTTGTCTCGACATGCTTCATATTTGAATTTTGCATCTTCTGATTTATGATGTCTCTTTGTTGATCTAAAGCACTAATTCAAGGTTTTACCAGCAATAAAATAAAATGTAACTGTCCCTTACACCACTCGTTACAATGTATTCTTCAAGCACCCTTCCATTAGGCACACAAGAATCTGTCTTCGTGAAGAGACACTACATCGTTATCAGCATACTCTTCTGCGAGTCTTTGTTTCATTCAGCATACATGCTTCTCTCCCCTCTTTCCTTCTTCTAACACTTGGTAGCACCTAACTATATCCGGTTCGGGTTCAGACTTCCCCTGCCTCCTAAATCACACTCTGCAAGTTTCGGGGTCCACTCCACTTGCGTGGTGGACTGCTGCCTTTATTTTAACCCTTTAGCTTCTTCTACTTTGTCAATGGCTAATACTTTGTGAAAAACATTCAACAAAGCGATAAAAACTTGAAACAGACACTAAACAAATGAAAAATTGGAATTTGATTCTAATTTTATGAACTTATGGTTCAAAAATAAAAAAAGAGTTATTTATTTATTTATTTGGTTGGAATGAAGGAGAAAATGTAAGAAAGAGTCAAAGGCCAGCCCTGTGAGACTGAGTGAAGGGCAGAAAGAAACATAAATACATGATAGATGAATGAGAACTTGAAATACACACTACTTCTTTGACTGAAGACCCTGGTGAAGAGAATTTGATAACAGTCTTCAAATTGTTTCACCAGGACTCTTGGATATGCATATTTATGTCATTCATTACTTTTAAATAATTTTATGTTCATTTTAAGATGATGATATTTCTGAGTTCTTTATTCATGTAACCTTCATATTAACCAATTACAAGTAATTAATGAGCTATTAAGGAGGCTACTCTTCTCTGTCGGAGCTCTCCTAGATTTTTTTCTCTTTTCTTGCTTCTTTAATCCTTTGTTTGGAGACCCCTTGTCTCCTCCTATTGTTTGAGGGGAAACATTTAATAAATGATTGCTCTTATCCTTTTTTTTTCCAAAAAAAAAAGTAATTGGTGAGGCTCATGCTTCTTTGTGGAACTCTAAGCTTTCTTTGGTGTAAGAGTTGTTAGTGTGTTTTTATCCGACAGGGGAAATGCTCTATAACTGATTGAAAAGTGCCTAGTGGAAAAGGCTAATCAAGAAGAAATTTGTTGATGGCCCAATAGATGATCCGTGCAACTGGGTTATGCCAAAACTCATTATTGCATTTTATCCTGCAGTAATTGTGGATAGCAGTCATTTCCAATGCCACAAATATCTTTAATTTCCAAGGACAGTTTTGTCATATGATTAAATAAAGGGTGATGTACTAACAAATTACTTTTTGTATACTTTTTACAGTAAATAATCTACACCTTTTCTGAGTCCTTTCCAGAGTTATGGGTAGAAATGTCTATCATCATATTTTATGTTTGTTTGGATGCTCCTAAGCACCAAATCTATATTTCTGTTTTAAATTTGCATTAAAACTTGTATATGATATACATCCCTCATCAGGATTTGGAGCCACGTTGGGCACATTGGCACACTTGTCTATCATTTTTATAATATAAATAATTATATATGGTATCCAAATGTGTAGAACACTTATACTTCATTGTTGATTTCTTAAGGTAAGTATTGGGGTTGCTGGGTTGTGTAATGATTTACACTCTTATTATCAGTGCAGTTGAAATGGTGGATGATGTTGTCTTGATATTTAACATTAACATCATTTGTTCTGTATAAATTTAGGAAGAAAATAGGTCACCTTTCAAACCACCAGGGAGTTGACATGCACATACTCTTCTTTCTCATGATCTCTCTTCATCTTGATAAGCCATTTTTCTCTGGCAGGACTTTGGTTATCCTCAAACAACATCCACAGAGGCGTTGAAGTCTTATGTATTTAATGAACCAATCGTGGTAGATGCTGCACGCTTGCCACCACTTGGCCCTGCTTCCATGTTTATGGTATGTTAAGTAATTCTGTATTTTCATACAAGGCATTGTACACTCCTCTGTCAACTTATTATCACTTGAATGAACATTTGTCATTATAATTGCTGATGCTTGCTTTGCTGCAGCAAGGAACAAAGCGAATGCCAGGAACTGCTGTTACGAAATCTGTTGTGGCCAATGAACCTGGTGGTAGGAAGAGGGAGGAAATTTTTGTGGACATAATTGAGAAAATCAGTGTCACATTCAGTTCCAGTGTGAGTGTCTGGCATTATAAACACTTATTATACCTGATAAATCCATGGTGTTAATAGAGTACAGTATGCTGCATCAATGCAAGATTTCTGGTGTGTCAAAATTAACATAGCAATAGAGGTTATGTTTTTCTGCAATGAAATTATTACTGTTTAAGAAACTTAGTATCCTTGGCTGTTGTATAATATTTCTTTTTTATGTATGAATGGATTAATGTGTGAATGGACTTTTTTCTTCAAAAAAGAAAAAGAAAAATGTATGAATGGACTAACGTGTCTCCTTGATGGTGTCTCTCATGGAAAAAGGAAATAATCATCAGTTTCATGTGCTCTAAGTATTAAAATACTTTCATTTTGTCACTTTGCTTTTAATAGGCTTCTGTTAAAATACTCTCATTTCTTTTATTAGCTTTGTTTATAGTGATTTGAGGCGTCAACTCATTTGTTAAGGTAACTTCATTGTTTTCTTTGAACTAATATAGGGTTATATACTAACTTCGGAGATTGATGGAACAATCCAAATGAAAAGCTATCTCACTGGTAATCCAGAAATCCGCCTTGCTCTTAATGAAGACCTGAGCATTGGCAGAACCGGGGCTTCAGTATATGGTATTTTTTTTTATGGTGGTCAACCTATTGTATCTTCTATCATCCTCCATTTTCTGAGTTAGCTGTTATTGTATGAATAATTTTATTGTGAGTAGTTTTATATTACATTTGTTTAGATGTACATGTTGGAGTGGTTTTCTTTTCACCATTTCTTATCCTTGTTTATGACCTATCCCGTTTTGAGAAATATGTTGTCATTGATCCATGCTGAAAATGCCTCAATTGGCTATTTTATGTTTCATCAAGTCTTCTTTTTTTTTTCTTTGCCAGAATGTGTTCCTTTCATTTAGAGAATTTGGGGCACCTCACTGCATTCATTCCTAACGATTGCTTATCTGATGTTGGAGTTGTATATTCTCAACCAGAAAAATCTAAGGTTTTCCATATGGTATGATTTTGTTGGTGCATTTTACATTTATAATAGTTACTCTGGCATATGTCGATCATAATAATGTATGAACTGGATTTTGCAAACAGGATTCTCACAACTCTAGGAACTTAAGATTGACCGAATATGGACTATGTCAAGGTTACTTCAAAAACTTTGGGACTTCAAATCATAGGCTGGATCTCTTTTCTTATAAATTGTTAGTCTGTTCAATCAAATAGCTCAGAACCTTCCCTGCATACTTTTGGTGGCTCTTGAAGTTCAGATGAGGCCTTCTTTTGAGCATACATTTTTATATGCTTGAGCTTTGGAGAAGAAAATGTCATATCCATGGCTAGTTCAGCTCTCTGACAAGTTATCTGCAGCGTATTGTTCCTCAGTAGCACATACATTTGTCTGTATTAGATATTATCTCATAAAAACCATTGATTCACAGTTGTAATTATGAATAATTGAGCATTAAATTGTAGAAAAAACAAGCTAAAGTAACTTGGGGAGAGAAACTTGAAAATGTGAAAAATACAAAGATGGGTTATAGAGCTCTGATCCATGATTTAAGTTATGTCATTCATTTGAAATAAAGCCTTGTGGCACCGCATCACCTGTGTTTCTATTTTAAGCGCTTTGATATTTTGGGGTATAAACAACTCAGTCATGTGGATTTTCTTCATGACATCAGATGTGATGTATCCTCAGATCTCACCAATGTTCTTATAATTAACCATAGAGGTATGCAATGAAACAGATTATAATAGTTCTTCTGGTGGAGTGGTGATACTTGATGATTGCAATTTCCATGAATCAGTCCATCTTGACAGTTTTGATGTGGACCGTACTTTGACACTGGTAAGTTGATCATTATGACAAAATGACATATGAGCTGCAGACAGCTTCATACTTTCGATTTGGAATGTTGATGTTCTCTTTTGTATTTGTGATATGATAAAGTATTAACTCTTCTTTTGATGGTTTCCTTGTCTCTTGGTTATTCTAAACCATGCAATGAATTATAGGTACCCCCAGATGGAGAATTTGCTGTAATGAATTATCGAATGACTCAGGAATTTAAGCCTCCTTTTCGAATCAATGCATTAATTGAAGAAGCGGGAGCGCTTAAAGTATGCATGTTATCTAGCCATTTTTATTAGGAGTTCTGACGTCTTTTTTCTCAACTAGTCTCACTGTTTATTGAGTAGGCAGAAGTGATTCTGAAAATACGAGCTGACTTCTCCCCAACTGTCACTGCTAACACCATTGCAGTGAGCATGCCGTTGCCAGCATACACAACAAGGTTTTACTCTTGTTCTTTTGCTCCTCTCTTTTTTTTTCTTTTTTTTTTGAAAAATGGTAGGCACCCAACCTCAAATTTTATTAAGAGAAGTGCCGAAATACAAAGTTATATGGAACAAAAGAAACCCAGAATATCACAGCCAGGGCAAAGTATATTAAGAGAAACCCTAACACCAACCCAAAAGGACTACTGGATTACAAATCTCACCCCCCCCCACCCCAACCACCACCACCACCCCAAACACGCAAGAAGCCCCCACATGATAAATACCCATCTTTAATGAAACGAATCGTGGATTCCCAAATATTTTCTGCATAGCCTAGGACACCATTGAATAGTGGTCTGACTGCTTTGGTATATATCAATCATCTTGTCCTCTTCTGATAAAGCCACTCTGTGCAATCCATCGTAAATAGAATCAGGGCTTTACTTATTGAACCAGGGAACTAGCAAAAAAGGACAATTGCCCCATTTTCCACCTTGAAATGAATCTCTGTCAGGAGCCAAGGGGCCTATTTTCTCCACATCTTCATATAATAAAGACATCATAGCTGTCCCTGGGTGGGGGGTGGGGAGGTGTGCTAACGTGGACAGATTGCAAGTGCTGGAATATTTGAATCTGATGATGATGCCCATCTTCTGACCCCTGAAGCAGTCTTGAAGCTGTCTCCACAACCATTTTTCCCAGCATCCCTTATTCATCAAGCTGGGTGGAGAAACTCCATCCCTCCATTCTGCTGTAGGGACAAAGCTCCAATTGTCCAAAGGAACACCCTTTCCTCCTTTATTTCCTCTCCAAAGTACCCCACTAATGAGTGCCTATATTGTCCAGGACTTCTTTTGGGATGAAAATGACACATAGAGGACAGGTAAATTTGAAAAACGACTTTAAGTAGTACTGGTTTTCCTCTCAAGCTCAATACTCTCCCTTTTCTAGCCAGCAAAACATTTTCAAACCTGTCTACCATTGGGCTGTGATCCTGCCTTCTAAGGCTGCCGGTATGAAAAGGGAGCCAAGGTATTTCATAAGGATATAGTGCCACACTGAAAAGCCTCTGCAGCCTAGTTTAGCTCCCATTATTATATCCCAATACCTTCCACTACTGATTTTGAGAAGTTAACCCTCTTCCCAGACACCTACTCATCATATTAGTATTACATATAGTAGGCTCCGTATTTGGTCAATTTCCTTATTATAAATTAAGAGAATCTGCTGCATATTGTAGATGAGAAATGGAAGGGCCCTGGCATCCAAATCCATTCCCATTCAACCATCCTCTATCCCGAACCTTCAAAGTCATTTTTTTTCTGAGAGGGTGCAGCCTAAATGAAGAGTAGAGACAGAGGGTCTCCTAATCTAAGGCCCTTTTCCTGTTCTGAAATAGCCCACATGTTTTTGGTTGACCAAAATAGAGAATCTGGCAGTTGACATATAATCTTGCAACCACTTTATCCATCTCCATGAGAAACTGTACTGCTGCAAGTGGTTTCAGTGGAACTTGTAATTTAAAGTAGTAAGCTTTCTTGAAGTTAATCTTGCAAAACAAAGCTCTTTTGCCATTCATTTGTGCATGGGAAATCACCTCTTATGCCACAAGGAAGCCATCAACAGGGGTCGATCAAGGAGTTTACCACTACCTTAGTCTGTTGGCCAGAATCTTGGATATGAATATTTAAGCTGCATTCAAGAGACTTCGCCCTGAAATCCCTACAAGGATTTTGTGCATTGGCCTTTAGGAATCAGAGCAATGAATGTAGTATTCAGGAACCTTCCCCCCCTGCATTTTGGGGACTGCTTCCATAACTTCATCCTCATGATAAGGTACATCCTACTGTTGCAGGTCTTCTAAAGAGATCTCCCATCTAAGAAACCAGCTGAAAACTACGGCAAAAGAATTGCTGACATGATCCACTCGTCAATTCAATTATCTCCCACCTAAAGCTTTTTTATTATCGAATGTCCTTTGGTTGACATATTTGCGCAAACATTCAGTGTTGCTATCCCTAGCTTTAAGCTCAATAGCACTAGACTTTTGTCTCATTCTCTTTCTTCTTGCTTCAATTCCTTCATAAGAACTCTGTTGTTTGAGGCTCTGTGGTGGGATAATGTTTATTTTAATTTTATTTATTTTTGGCAGTTGTCTTGTTTGCCCCACAGCTTTGCTAAGGCAGTAAGACCCTTAACTTTCTAGTTCACATTTTAGTTACAAACTTGTCAGAGTTTGAGCTTATCGCAAATGTGAAGATTCTATTTGTACAAGCTTGAGGTCATTTGTTCAATCCAACCTATTACAATCACCTTAAATTTCCAAATTCCTTAGGATCCTAACCATAATAGTAGTTTCTTTTTTTTTGGTTTCTTCATTTGTTGGCATCTGTGTTGAACCTTCATGTTAGTCTTTTCTTCTTTCAGTTATCTAATATTGTGATTGTTCCCCCTTTCTCTGACAATCTTCTGCAGGGTTAGTTATGAGTTGGAATCTGGCGCAGTTGGACAGACAACTGATTTTAAAGAAACAAACAAAAAAATTGAATGGAACTTGAAAAAGGCACGATTCTAGTACTTTGATGCTAAATACATTCCTAATTCTGTTTTTATTCTCACAAGTTAGAGTATTGCACATGTTCTTATTTTTCTTTGAAATGGTTCTTTTTATATCATTCTATTTTGAATTGAATTTGAATAAAAATCCAAGTATATCTGACAAACATGCTAGAGTATTTAGTTAGGGAAATCCTGAGCCCCTTACTCCAATGACTTTTTTTTAAAATTTGGTGGCATTTAAATTAACAGCACTGGCTTTGTCAATTTTTGATTTCCTTGAAGCATTTGCTACCTCATTTGTTGCCCATTTTCATCAGTTTATTTCATGCAACTTATCAAGCTACCTTCTGGAAATATCATTTGTGGAACAGATTGGACTCCATGGATGTTCACTTTTAACTTTAGTTTTCTTTACAGATTTGGAGTTTTTTTTTTAACGTGGTTAATACATGGATGCCAGTCTGATGAATATACAGCATTACTACCCAAACTATAAGCTTGGAATCCTCTGCTGTATAAAATTATGATAATGTCACTTATCCCAGCTGGACCTCGATATCTGACTGCACTTCCACCGAAGTTGTATATGACTAATGAAGTTACAAGATTCCATGATTAATACGATCAAACAGTTAGTTGCCTTGAGGTGTCATTTGGGTACACCACTCATGTTTTTTTGCTGCCACTACTACCATGTAAATTTATGTTTGTTGTGAAATATATTTATTCATTTTTTACTTCATATTTTTATTGCAAAGTTCAGCACTGCCATAGTGTTTTGCCAGTCTGTCTCTGTCTATCTGGATCGTCTCCTAAAACTTCCACCCCAACATGATTTTCTTGAACCCTTTTGTTAATATGTCCAGCTTTTGGTTGCAAAACTATAATACTTAATGAGTTGATTTTTTTTTCTGCCATGCTACACATCACAAGTATGTTCTCCTTTTATGTTTATAATTTTGGTTACTAATGGATGCTAAGCTTTCAGATTGTTGGTGGATCTGAACATACCCTACGTGCAAAGCTTACATTTTTTCAGGAGTCACATGGTATGACTGAAATTTCTATGCTCAGATGATTACAAATATATAGCCAAAGTATATATTGTCATCCACTACCAATTTTTTTAATGCAGTTGACATTATTTCCATACCATAGGGGTATTAGAGTTTTATAAAATATTTCCTATGTTTTGCCCTCATGAATGATCACATACATTTATTCATTCATACAGGAAATATCACGAGAGAGGCTGGGCCTGTAAGCATGACCTTCACGATACCAATGTACAATGCTTCAAGGCTCCAGGTAAATTGGAAATCTGAATCGATTTAATTAAATAATGGGATCTGGTGCTTTGGCGATATTAAACTGAACCCATGATCTTGAGATGATAAGCGGACGTGCTTGTTTGGATTACATGTTAGAATACAATGTTAAATGGTTTTAAGGGGAAATGACTTTGCGTTATCAAATACAATCAGACATTAGGTATAGAGGAGTAAGACATATTTACTGTCATGAGTGCCTTTCAATGCACGATGCTGAGTTTAAAAAAAATAAATTACAAGAAGGTTTCACTTGTCTGGTAACCCGGAATGACACTTGTCCAATTCAAACGGATTCTTTAGTCCTCTTTCAGTGAAAGCTCTCTCTCGCACACACGCGTGGTTCAAACTGAAATGATTTGCATAGGTATTGGACAAGAGTAGTAGGTTAGGACATCTGAAACCAAATCGGAACTTAATGAGATGAAAACGAATACACATAAAATACATGCAGTCTATGCAGACAATGGTGTATGTTTGCCCAACTGAAACTTGTTCTTAAATATAGATGAGTACACACTACACCTATGTGCACCTACGCGCACAATTTTTTATAATAATGATTCTGTGGGTGGATGGATGATTGTTTCTGAGGTTCTTGCTAACTGAAGATCGTATTATTATGATTTGAACCTCTACATGAAAAAGCTAGTAGACAAGCAAATCTTATGATGACAATTAGATTGGCAACATGACATAGTGAATAGGTTTATATATAATCCATGTCTCCACTGAATGAAGCTGAAGCCAAATCTTTATTTTGATGCAGGTGAGGTATTTGCAGATAGCAAAGAAATCAAAGTCATACAATCCATATCGATGGGTGAGATATGTTACCCAATCAAATTCCTATGTTGCTCGCTTATGATAGACTGTGTCATATATTCTTGTATGTACACGGTTCAAATTAAGAGGAACATTGGAATGGACATACTAGTATTTTTTCAATACCTGTATTATTGCAATATCACCTGTCTTTTACTCCCTATTTGGCAGTTGGACAATGTTTTCTTGTAAAACTAATTTTGACCTTTATTGAGTTCAAACTAATTTCACTTGGACATCCAAGTTGATAAAATGATTTATGTTCTTTTTTTGTTTGCAATCTTGCATGCAGTTTCACATGCTTTAATATTTTGAAAATGTATGTTTCATAGAGCGAGGATACATTTACAGAAAAAATGAAAAATTAAGTTTCGTCCATCAAAGCATGTCTTATTGGGGATATGAGACTTCACATAGAAATTGCAGTGGGATGGATAAATGAAAAATCCATCCTGACTACGGACTCTATGAGGACCTGTTTTGATACCCTAAAAATGTATGGTCATGGCCGGACATATCAATTTTCATGGAAAATGATACATCTAGCCTCAATTGCAACTTCAAATATAGTTCACATTGTTTTTTTTTTATTTTAATTACACTCCTCTTATATGCTGTTATATGAAATGAAGTATATATTAAGATATATTAATTTATTTTTTTTGTTTTGAAAAATTAAATTTTTTTTACGTTATATACTATTTTTATTTATTAAGTACATACTTCATAAACTAAAAAATAATAGTGTAAATTTGTCATACACTATTTTTTTTGTTTTGAAAAAGTACTTTCTTTATATCATATATACATTTTTCTTTTTTGGCTTGTCCGTTGAGGGTAGATCTACTCTTATAAAATTATGAGTATTTAATAAAAGAAAATATTAGGATAATCAATCCTATAGCCCTGTTCGAGTGCGAACATATTTTGAATTTTTTTTAAAAGTATATATTTGTTTATTTAGTACATACCTCAATATAAAGCACAAGTTCCTTAGTAATTTTTTTTTTTGAATTAACTGTAGTAAAATTTATTCCATTTTCACGAAAGAACATGACTGAATGAGGTGAGAAAATAAGACTAAGAATATAGATAGTGCAATAAAGGAAAAGAAAAGGCGGGGACGGAAGGAACACCCGGAATGTGTTGGACTGCCGTTCAAAAGCCTTGCGATGCCCCAAAGGCGGAGTGGGTAGAAAAGACTTTTACCCCGTGCCCTCGACCAGCGCTACGCGGTGATGATGAAGGCATGGCCGTCAAGGTGGAACTTCAAAAGTAATTGAATACATATTTTTTTGTATTTTCCTTAGTATATGCATTGAAAAGCACAAGTTCCATTTAACAACATAAAGGTAAACTGTATATAAGAATACAATGACATCCAATATCAACAACCATGAACAGAGAATAAACAATACAGAGAATAAATAATCACCCTATACATGATACAACACCACTCACACACAATAAACACACCAAACTAACTCACTCTACCTATGCAGAAACATTTCAATGGAAATAGGACCTCTAGTACATATATAGAACAATCACAAAGCACATATACCAATATATAGAACTATAGTCCTCACTTGACATCATATGTATATATGTCTCTTCAAGGGCTAGCCGGTGGTGGTGCAATGAAAGGAAGAGGAGGGATTTTAAAGGTGGGGATGGAAGGGATAGGAGGAATTGAAGTTGGAATGAAAGGCAGAGGAGGGAGTGTTTTCGGGATAGACGGAATCACGGCATCGGTGGCAATGCTGTCTTTGGCAAGGTAGGGATAGGAGGCATTGCTGCTTGTGGAAGGGGTGGTGGCACAGGCAGTGGCGTTGCAGTAGGCAGTGGTGGCAATGTTGGCGTCTTCGGAATTGGTGGCAGAGGAGGTAGCGTCGGCATAGGTAAGGTTGGAACTGTCGGTATAGTCGGAATGGGAGGAGCCTGTAAGAGATTGCGAGCTGCGTGGATTGGGTCGATGTTCAACGCACACATTGCAATGAGAAAAGTGAAGACAACATGTTTGATAGAAGCCATCGTTGGATAGGGGTTTCAAGAAGTTGATGAGATTGATTGGAAATGGCTTTGTTGTTTGATGTGTAGAGCATAAAAACTGGATGTGGGTTTTTATAGTGAGGTCTAAATAAGAGTAGGTCCGTAGGTGAGCAGTTTGTGGTGGTTGGTGATCCATTGTTGTGGAAAAATTGAAACAGCTGCTTTTCTGGTTCATCTTATATTATCTAGATGACTTGCCTCAACAGAGATTTGACTTGACAAACAAAATGCATTTGTAATTAATGTTATTTATTCATGGGTGATGATTTGTCTCCAGGGATTTATTTAAATCAGAATGTTTGACAACATGATAGACAATATGCAGTGTTTGTTATTTATAGGTTGCTTTAACTTTTGACTTTCATGCTTGTTAAAATCACTTGGCTTAAACTAGACATATGGTTGATCTAACACCATGAATTTGACTTACCATATCATAAGTGTACATTTTTCTTTCTATTCCTAAAAAGTATGAGCTTCAATGTGCACATTAGCTTGCGATGCATTTCTTAATGTCCTGATTCCTTACCAACCAAAATATCATCAGAGCTCAAATGCTTGATACATGTTATTAATGATGACGGAGAAATATGAATGGATGTCAAATTGAAGAATAATCGATTATTTTTCTTCATACATGAAAAAAAAATGTAAACTAGTTTTCATTCTCCTTATCTCTCCTTCCAAGTTAAATTTTTTTTACTGAGCTTATAAATTGGTTAAATATTTATTTC
The DNA here is from genome assembly GCA_030737845.1 of Acorus calamus. NCBI lineage: Eukaryota > Viridiplantae > Streptophyta > Magnoliopsida > Acorales > Acoraceae > Acorus > Acorus calamus. The sequence goes on from CM060876.1 coordinate 22,461,014, forward strand.
TGACTTAACCTACCTTGTTTAATCCTAACTCAAATAATAAAATAACGAAATTATCCCTAACATATATCATGCATAGTTGTAATATGTTTATGAATTATCCATGTTTGCAGGGAGTATATGGGATTACCCATGCCTGTGAGATGTATGCATCTTTAACTTTTTTTTAGTAAGAAATGTACTGCTCAGAGGTTTTAGGGCGGAGAAGAAAAATGCACATTTATGATATGCTCTTATGATGTGCTTAGTCAAATTCACGCTAGTACTTCAACCAAGCACAAATTTGGAGGGATATTTTATCAAAACCATCAAGAAGTCAAAGTTCAAGTAACCTATAAATAACAAACACAACCTATTTGTCAAGTACAAATAAATAACATCACAAATGCGGTATGGTTAATTCTAATGAAGAAGAAGATAAACAAGAAATTCAGCTACTCTTCTATTTTTCCACAACAATGGATCACCAACCAACACAAACTACTCACCCACTCTTATTGAATCCTCACTATAAAAGCCCACATCCATGCTTTGCTCTACACATCAAACAACAAAGCCATTTCAATCAATCTCATCAACTTCTTGAAACTCCCATCTAACCATGGCTTCTATCAAACATGTTCTCTTCACTTTTCTCATCGCGATGTGTGCATTGAACATTGACTCAATCCACGCAGCTCGCCATCTCTTACAGGCTCCTCCCATGCCGCCTATACCGACAGTTCCAACCTTGCCTATGCCGACACAACCTCCTCTACCACCACTTCCAACTATGCCAACATTGCCACCACTGCCTACTGCAATGCCACCTCTGCCTGTGCAACCAACCATTCCAAAGACAGCAATGCCTCCTATCCCTAGCATTCCCACCATCCCTACCTTGCCTAATGCAGCATTGCCACCAATGCCGGTGATTCCATCGTCTATCCCGAAAACACTCCTCCCTCCCATGTCATTCATCCCAACCTCAATGCCTCCTATCCCTTCCATCCCTACCTTTAAAATCCCTCCTCTTCCTTTCATGGCACCACCACCGGCTAGCCCTTGAAGACACACACTACGTGGGATGAGGACTAGAGTTCTGTATCTGTACTTTGTGATTGTGTTATATGTGTACTACAGGTTGTATTTCGTTTGTACTGTTTCTTCATTCATGCTATCCCAGTATATATAGGTTGATGGTAGAGTTTGGTGTGTTTGCATGTTGTGTTTGTGAGGTTGTATTCTATATTCATTGTTATTGATTGATTATTCTGTATTCATTGTTATTGATGTTAGATATGTCATTGTATTCTAGTTGATCTGTATTGTTTTAGATGATCTGAGCTATCTATATGTCTGAATTTAAGTGTTATTGTGCTCTCTCTACATGTGCGAATTCAAGTGTGATCACAAGTAAAGTTTGATTCATCAAAAGAAAGTGTTCCACATGAACCCTGCTATAACAGTGTCCCTTCCAACATTTCTCCAGAGGACCTACTTCTGTCAAATGTACTACTCTACTAGTTTTTTTTTTTTTTTTTTAAATCTGGAATAGCAATTAAACCATAAAAAAAAATGGCTTCCCCACAATCGGATTCCCATTATCTCATCTCGGTATCAATGTTTAACAATGTATTCTCCTAGGGCGTTCTTTCAGAGGCTCCACTTCCCAATGAGATCACGTTTTCTTCTAAGCATTTGGATACACATTTAAACATAATTTTACTTTAAAAAAAAGTGAAAATCACAAACGTGTTTTTAAATGTCTCTTCAAAAAAAAATTTAATTATTTACAATTTTTAATAAAAAAATATTTTTTAAAAAATTGTAGAAAATAAGCTTTCTAAAAATCGAATTTATTTAAACTATTTTATTGAAAATCATACTTTTACAACGCATTTTCAAACGCATTATTAGAAAACCTTGAGACCGCAAGGGAAAAAAAAAGTAAACCGATAAACTTTTTATTAATACGAAAGGTGATGATGCAACGGTAGTGGCACTTCTATTGACAGACCACAATCAGCTAAATGGAATCTTCATTAAAAAGTTGTCTATATTTATTAAAAATATATAACAATTTAATTAGAAATACTAAATATTAGAAAATATCCTAAAGATCCAGTGATATTAGGGCTTTAGATAATGAAATTTATCAAAAGTATCACAATTATAATAAATAGTAATTTTAAAAAAAAATGTCTTTCGTAGATTGAATTGAAGGCATTTTTAAATATTGAGAAGACTGCAACATGCAGTGGCGGAACCAGAATTTTTATACAGGAGGGGCCTAATGTAACTTATGTAAATATTTTTTAAAGTTATATTATTATATATATTTTTTAATTTCAATAGCATAGACTAAAAAATGAATATGTATAAGATAAAATAAAGACATTCACATAAAACATATCACTGAATAATTCTATAAGATAATTATCATATTTTAAAACAATATGTCAAATTTCATATTAATGATTCACAAAAAAAATGTCAAAATATAAATCTAATAAACAATAAATACCTTTAAATTTGACCTTGACGAGATTTCATATTATGAAAATATTGAATGATTTTATCATTATTAATCCAATAATCTCAGTGAATAAATCGGATACCTGGTGATTTGTATTTAAGGTGTTGATTGATATCTCAAATTTTCCTTATATGTTAACGTATCAACAAATCATTTATCTATTTTATTCACTGTTGAACCGTGGGGTTTTGATGATATTTGGGACGTTCTCACTCTCTTACCATCAACTTCATCATCTATTTATTCGCAGTGGTTGATAAAATAAATATTTGATTGATACAGAGAGCTTGTATGGATTTTTATTGTGATTATTTAATAGATTTCATCTTCATAAAAAGGGGAGGGGGGGGGAGGGGTTTCTGATTTTCTGATCTGTAAGATACATAAAAAGCAGCCGTTGAGTTGTGGGGCTCATGACCTATAGCCCATAGGCTTATGGGCCATAATAAAAAATATTTAGAAGTAAAAAAAAGAGCGCTGACACTCAGTTCGTTTTGTAACTCGATACACTATGATAACATAATATATATTGAGTTATCATAGTGTATGAGTTCTATCAAAGTATATAGTGCAAAAAAATTTATCATTTTCTTAATACAAAAAAAAATACACTAGTATATCTCAATATATACTTTATTTCATATAACTGTATGTACTTCAATTGAAGAGTATATAATTTAAAAAAATATTCATTGTGTACTACAAAATGGACATATCATTTCTATAAAAACAAAAAACCCAGGGGGGCATGGGGCCCCCTGGGCCTGTGGTGGCTCCGTCACTGGCCACATGCCTTCAGCATTTTCTTGTGTCATGCTTATCAAGCTACTCAAAAAACATATGTAATATAGATAATTTTGATGTCAGAAACAAAAGTTATAGCCCTTTAAAATTTAGGCCTCCGCAAATTAAGCCCTCTAGGTTGGCATTCTTGAGATCTTCTTGTTCTAGCAACAACTCTTGTACATCCTTCATATCTCATGTTATAATTTTTTCATATTTTTAACATATTGTAGATGATTTTTTTGAATATTGTATTTTCAACCAAGATATACCAAACAGAATATTCACATAATATTCACCATCTGTCAACGAAACATTAACTCAGGGTGCTATTCGGATTTACATATTTCAGGAGATTATTGTACTTTAGAAAAAGTCATGAGATTATATGGATTTCGGTTCGTCATTTGAATTTTACGCTAATAACAAACACTACCGATTGTCAAACTATTATCTGTTGTCAAACACTCTGATTAAAGAAACCTCTTAAAATAAAACTAGTACAAAAATTAACATCACAAACGATGTTTGTATGTCGAGTCATCTTTGTTGACGGATTCATTAACCCAAATATAACAAGAAGATGAACCAGAAACGCAGCTACTCTTCTATTTTTCCACAACAATGGATTACCAACCTACAAGAGTCAAGAGCTGCTCATCTACTCTTATTCAACCCTCACTATAAAATCCCATATCCAGTTTTTGCTCTACACATCAAACAACAAACCCAACTCAGCAAATCTCATCTAACAATGGCCTCTATCAAATATGTTCTCTTCACTTTTCTCATCGCGATGTGCGCGTTGAACATCGACTCCATCAACGCAGCTCGCCATCTCTTACAGGCTCCTCCCATGCCAACTATACCGACAGTTCCAACCTTACCTATGCCGACGCTTCCTGCTCCTCTACCACCAATACCGACGACGCCAACATTGCCACCACTGCCCACTGCAATGCCACCTCTGCCTGTGCCACCAAACCTTCCAAAGGTAACAATGCCTCCTATCCCTACCTTGCCAAAGACAGCACTGCCACCGATGCCGGTGATTCCGTCGATCCCAAAAACTCTCCCTCCTATACCAAACATTCCAACTTCAATGCCTCCTATCCCTTCTATCCCTACCTTTAAAATCCCTCCTCTTCCTTTCATCCCACCACCACCTGCTACTCCTTGAAGACACACACATATGGTTTCAAGTGAGGGCTATAGTTCTATATATTGGTATATGTGCTTTGTGATTGTACTGTGTGTTAGAGTTTCTGTTTTCCATTGAAGTGTTTGTGTGCGCCTTTGTTAGGTTGTATTATGTATAGAGGGCGATTGCTTATTCTCTATTCCTTGTTGTTAATATATATTTGTAATGTGATTATAATCTTAGTTACTGTTTAACAACTCATTTTAGATTGTTTTTAGCTTTTTAAAAAATTAAAAGTCTCAAACATAATGTTAAACAAGTCCACTTAATTGAAAAACTGTTGTCATGATTACAATAAAAAAATGTGTCTCGAAAACAGTTTTTATTCCAACAGAAACAGTTTCTGTTATCAACAACAAACATGATTATTTGATTAATTAAAAAACAGCTTTCATGATTATATCGTAAAAAATCATGTATAAAGTTTAAAGCTGTTTTTCAAACTCTATTTCCAAACGCACTTATTAAGATTGTTGGTATGGCTCCGACGTCAATTGTTGTTGTTTTTAGTTTGCCACATCTTGCCACATCACTCAAACTAAAGAAGACACAAAAAGAAACACAAATTTTTAAATATGGTGCGACTTGCTTAGAGAATGAGAAAAAAAAAACAACATTTGGATCCCTTCACTAGGCAATTAAAACTCCATCAAGACAATACTAAAATAGTCCGTATTATATTAAAAACATATTAATTGTTCCTCTATCTAAAATATATTCATAAATCTGCAGAAATCAATGTTAAGATTATTCTTCTAATTAAAGTTTTTCATTATTTCAATTTTTTGTTCTTGGCTAAGGTGAGATTCTCCTCTTTTTTATTTTAGAGTGTTGTTATACCCTGATTCATTTCCATCCTTAATTCTAGCTTTATATGCGTCGATATAAAATTAACAATACATATGCTCACGTTAACAAGACATATGCTTCCAAATTTTTTTTTATACTTTATATAAATGTACTCATGCAATTCATTGGAGTATAAGTTTCATTTTTTATAAAAACATAAAATATATTATTTTTAAAAACTTTTAAAATACATGTATGATTGTGCGAAATATTATCCTTTATTTTAACTTCCAACAAAGACGAGCTGTACTCTCAACATCTTTGAGATCAACAGGAACTGTTGATGCATCGCCTTAGCACTTATAGATCAATGACAAACAAATTCATACGTCACAAAGCAAACATAGTGCTGTCTCTTAAAATTAACAAAAGATATTAAAGAAATTTAAATGTAGAAGACCAAATTATCTTTATAAAAATTCAGACTACTTTATAAAATAATATTTATTTTATAAAAATAATGCACACATGACCACCTGGAAAATTGGCATCAACAAATTGTGTCAAATTTCCTAAGTAGGTGAGACATATTATACCTTCATTTTTTTGGCCATTAATGGTTGGTCAATAACAAATCTATCTTATTGGTTATGCTGCCTAAACTCATGAACAACAGAATTTTAAGAGTGTTGTTACACACAATTTTTATTTCACCCACACTTCCAGTCTTATATGCATCGATAGAAAATTATCAAAACATATTTTCACTTTAGCAAAGTATATGTTTCGATAAAATTTTTCATATTTTCTATAAATATATCCATGCAATTTATTGGATTATATGCTTTATTTTTTATAAAACCATATACCTCATTAGATGATTTATATAATTTTTAGAAAATTCAAAACACATGTAGACTTGATTTAGGACCGAAAAATGGATTGGATGTAACATTATCTGAATTTTAATAGCGTGGACGGTCTTTATTCAAATATGCGTCAGATCTTAAAGGGAAAAAAATTTGGTTTCGAACTAATCTCGTATTCATTATTTTCATAATGTATGAACTATTGATTACCTCTTGGCATTGATATATATATAATTAAGCTAAAGAAATTGAGCTATCATCAATAAATTAATTAAAAATAATATTGCAGACAATCTGCGGGACAAATCTATGGACAGTCTGCACATGTATGTTTTGATTTAAAAAAAATAATATACATTATCAAATTAGTTATATACTTTGATGAAAAATATATATCTCGCTCTATAAGAAATTGAATGGAGTCATTTTTTACAAATGTAAAAAAAAATATAACGAGATATATACCTCGTTAGATTTCTATGGATACATGGACGATCCACATACTATCTGTCATAGTGAAATGCATGTAACAACACTCATAAATTAATTCTTGTAAATTGTTTACTTGCTTATTCAAAAAAAAAAAAGTGTAAACTGTTGGAGAAATAAATTATTCCTCAGAAAGAAGGTAAACCAAACATGACAGTTCACCATTAACTCCAACCAACATTCACCAACCATAGATAAGCTGACCATCTAACCCTGCTAACAGTGTCCCCTCCAACATCACTCCACAACACCTATAAAAAAATACTCTAGCCCAATGAACTACTCAACTACTACCAGAAGATTAAAAAAAAAACCAACATTTGCCTCTACAAACCATCTAAAAATGGCTTCCTATAAATGGATTCTGCTCAGTTTCCTCATCTGCGCTTTGATCTTCGTCGATGCAACTCTCGCAGCTCGCCATCTTATAGAGACTCCCTCACCATGGCCAACAACTCCCAAGGTTTCAAACTTCCCAAAGCCAATGTTACCTTCACTGCCAACATTTCCAAAGCCATTGTTGTGGTTGCCTCCATTGCCTACCTCGCCAGCAAAGATTGCGTCGCCACCGTTGCCCGTTGTTCCATCGACGCCGGAAATGCTACTACTTCCAATGCCATATATCCCCAATGTGATTGCTTCACACCCTGCTTTGGATTTCCCTCCCATCCCTTCCATCTATCCACCTTCACCTACAACTTAAGACAGTTTTGTCTGAGAGGCCACCATGGTAGGCCTTTTTTTTCATTGTTCAGCTCCTTTTCTTGGTTAGCATTTTTGAGTTTGTGTTACTCTATTTTCCTTCAATGAAATTGTACTCTATTTTCCTTCAATGAAATTGTTCCTTTTTTCTTTCCTGCTCTAGCAGATTGATCAGATTTCTTTCCTGCTCTAGGTTGGTCATCACTCATGAGGGGCTGTAGATAGGTCCTTTTGGAGTTGTAAATGCAATCAAAGTTTTAGTTTTGAGCATTATATTGATACACTCAGTCTATTTTGCAGTCTCATATATTATAATAACATAATGTATAATATGTTATCATAGTAGTATATGTCATTTTTATTATAGCATATGGAATAAAAAAATTTCATTAAAAAAAATATTATTATCTCTCCATATATATCTTATTTTATATAATAATATATACTTTAATAGACCGGAGAGTATGATTTAATATAATAAAAAACATTATAGACAACAAATGTGACTGAAAAGGGATCGAATGTATCATTTTTCTATAGTTTTTGACTTGTGAGTTTAAAAAAGACATACAGTTTTCCTATAAATAGGGCCTAGGCCTATCATAAATAAGGGGCGATAGGAGGTTCATTTAGGTTTAAACCAAACCCAACCCAATTAAGCGATTTTTTTTCTTGTTACATTTGTTTTTTTTTATAGTTTAAAATGCAATCTCATATATATCACTAGAAATTCAATAAAACATATAAATTATTAGATGAGATATATACTTCATTAAAAAAATTTATATTCATTAAAAATGAGTACATTTAAGTTGAAATGGAGAGACTCTTTAATTGAAGCATATGCCTTGTTAGATAATATAAACTATCTTTTAAAAATAAAAATACACGTGGTGTAAGTTTTGAACTATAAAAAGTATTGAGTCTAACACTCTTCCTTTTTTTTTTTTTAGAAAGACCAATAATGGGCTACTATGATAGGGGCCCAAGGCCCACCAGCTTAACATTTTTTCGAGCGCTGATACATATAATTTGTTTTGCAGTTCATTTTACTGCCCGTACATTATGATAACATAGTGCATAGTGTGCTATTATAATGTGTGAGATTCTAAGAGTACAAAAAAATTGAAAGAGAAAAATATATTATTGTATCTCAATATTTACTTAATTTCATATAATACACTTATTTCAATAAAAAAAAAATTTTAAAAAGAAATTAAAATAGTATGGACCCTAAATAAGGATGCACAAGGGGGCTGGGCTATCATTATCCTTTTTTCACATCCCACCTGGGATGGTAACAGGGGAAGGATAAGGGTTCAAGCCCATTTCAAGGGATGTGCATAGCACACATTAACTAGATGGAATAAATCTCTATTTCCATAGACGATCACGAGTAGGAAGCTTGTTGCAAATGTGTCGAATGTCCATCACTTCTTATTCCAACACCTGACCTGTGATCGGTGATTCAAGATGGCCAGCATATCTTTTATAGTTCAGACTTCCCACAGATGATGATGAGCAAACAATACAGTTAGCTTTCAGTCCGATTCCATCATTGCATTTCTATCATTAAATTATTTTTATGTAGCGTTTAGAAACATATTTGAAAAATAAAATTTTGAATAAAGTGGCTTAAATAGATTTACTTTCTAGAAAACACATTTTTTGCGTTTTTTAAAAACAATCATTTTGCATTAAAAACTTTAAATAACTTTTTAATTTAGACGGTTTCCTTAAACACATTTGATAATATGTTTGAGCATTCTTCTTAATTAAATAGCAGAATCACTGTCAAACCCTATTATCAAATGCCCCCTTAGTCTAGTGCAATATTGTGAATGGGAAGCATTGTTGTGGACAGATATATACCTTCCTAGCCATTGAGCATATACACATCTCCTTAGGTGAGATATGAGATATGCAACTTTGTTAAAAAAATTATATTTATTAAAAATAATTACATTTAATTTGTTATTGAACAATGTATCACAAAAAAGGGTCTTACATACGTTATAAATTCTGAAGATGTCACATTCAGTGATTATTGCAATTAATCCCCATTTTTCACTCCCCAACAGTGTTTTAAGTTTTTGAACATGTATTTTAAAAAAAAAACATTTACACCAATATCTTTATTCATTTTTCTAACCTAATATATACAAGAGTTAGCCTAGTATATATACTATCTTACCCCTGTTTGGGGTGTAACATAGGATTATGCGCTCCTAATAGTTATATCGGAATAGATAACAATTGATGCTGAATAAGTAATTTTTTTTTTATTGTCTTTTCTGTTATTCTCATTAGAAAATGTAAAAATGATCTTTTTGTTATTTGGTTCACCATAGATAAAGTAAAGAATAAATAGTAGATAAAAGATGGATAAGAGTTTATGACTTTTCAAATAAAAACTATACCCCTACATAAATTATTTGTGCTTGGGAATAAATATGAGAGATGTGTATATGATATGATAGATGTGACAATTTTTGAAATGTGTTGAGAGAGTGTTAGGTGAGATAATTTTTTAAAATGACAGAAAATGATATGTTTATCCATTAACATAGATAAGTTGTGATAAACAATTCTAATATTTTTTTAGAATAGTTATCATGCCTTATCCTAATTTATTCAGATATATATATATAATTATCAAAGTTTATTATCGAAACAAACAACCTATTGGAGCTATTGTCTGGTATTATTCTCTATTCTTGACTTATGCTCTACCCCCAAACGGGCGGTTAATCTATAATATACTCAAAGAGGTAAGAACTACATGAAAAACAATCGAGTGCGTCACAACCTAGCAACATTTCACATAGCGTGTCTATGCATTTTGAGGTTGATTTCTTCTACAAGCTGGCTCCAGCATTTTCACCTGAGCCAGCAGGACAACTTTAGTGACCCACAGCACAGCTGGATCACAGGATTAGAGACCCACTTTCGAAAATGGCTTTTCATGAGTCCTCACTTCTTCTTTCATGAAAGAATATATTGGGAGGTTCAAAAATCAATATGAACTGAAACAAAATCCATGCATGCAGGCTTCTTTCTACCTGATACATCACAACGAAAAGCAAAGGAAGAAAAAAAAGTGAAGGGTCCAACATGGATGGCCGACCATGTTCATGCACGTGTGACAGGCGTGCCACTATTTATGAAAAAAGTGTGTTTGAGATCTTCTGGATAAAGTGGGGAACTCTTTGTTTTTTTTTTGTTTTTTTATTGGGCATATATACACCTATTATATTTTATTTTTGTCAAATTAAATATTCATGTAAACTAAAAACCATAATTGCATAAATATCTCCTAAAATTTTATAAGTTTGTTATTGGTGCCCTGCGAAGTCTTAAATACCATCGTTTCATATGTTTTTGTCAACATTAATAACATATAACAGAAGGACACTAATAAAATTTTGAGGGGTGTTCTGTACTGAGGGTTTTTACGGGAGTATTTTGACAAAAAAAAAAGAAATATAGTGGGATATAAATAAGAAGAAAAAAAGAAAAACTTTTTTTGAGTTATTTGTGAAAACCCCCCTTAAAGAATCCTTTATCCGTGAAAGGCCAAACCCACCAACCCCCACGGCCCACCATACGCACCAACCCCTCCAGTTTTATTATCTGTTGCAATTTGCAAAGAAACCCTCTACGTATACAAGATTATTTTGTCTTTTCCACAGTATCAGTGCAAAAATATTCTTAATTTAATAATTGAACCTAAGATATTTATATTTTCTACCAAAAAAAAATCTTTATATTTACAATAACGGAAAATATCTTTTTTTATAATTCCTAATTATTATATACCATATGGAATATTTTGGTATGAAAAATATATTTTAGCATTTAAAATAAAGGCATTTTATATATTAGAAATTAATTTTAAAAAATTTATCATATATAAATTTGAAAGACAATATTTTTTTTAAAAATAAAAATATGTGATTTTCACCTAAATTTCTACTAAAAACGGTTTTTTATCACTAAAAGTATATATTCTCACTGATTCACACAAGAATTCTCGGAAACCAAACTTAATTATGAATGAGAACTATATGTGCAACATTTGTTTTAAATGAGGGGTTTCTAGAGATAAATAGTTATTTGGGTGTCTTCATGCAAACAGTCCCCACTATTTTTAAAGGAAAATCGATATAACTTCTGAAAATTATTAAAATTGAAAAAAATCCATGTAAAACTAGTAAATCTCTTTATGCCTCTATTTTTTATTCTAGTCAACGAGTTAAAATTTTGTTTGTACAAGGAGCATATTCCAAGCATATTATGTTTATTTAACATAAACTCTGAAAACATTATTGGATAAAGTCTCTCAAAAACTTATAAAATCCAAATTAGTCATTTTATTACTAAAATGCCCTTCAAACGTAAGAATACCGAGAATGTCATTATCCACTCCATTTGAGAAACTCACAGAAATGATTAATTCTACTTACAGTAATTATTGAAATAAATATTGTCTAATAAAATAAAAATTTGAATGGATTTACTTCTTGTATGGATTTTTTTTTTTTATCTTCATGAGTTTTCAAGGAGTTACATTGATGTTGTTCTTTCCCAAACCCCCTTTTCACCACCTTGGCTTTGTCTGATGAGTTGGGTTGGTTGGGGTTGGCCCCCACTTGAGCGGCGCCAATGGCCATGTTGGGTTCACATGCAACGATGGAGATTGAATCGACAATCGTTATCACCTTCTCTCCTATTCTTCTATTACAAAGTTCAATGAACATGATAATATACAAATATTTCTGTAGCACCTCTTTTTGGACTTTGCCGCCTAGCTTCATCATTGCGTGCTATCTTGTGAGGAACACCGTTTCAAATCTTGTGTCCATCCCAAATTCAACGACTAATTGAATATGTTTTATAAGGCCTACTTGTTTGACTATATATGATGATGTTCTTGCGTGGTTGATTGGTTGATTTGTATTCTTCTTTTGATAGGATTTTGTCTTTTCTTTTTAGTTGCGTTGTGAAATAATGATCCAAGACTGAATCAGGTACGTAAAGTCATCCAAAACCAAACTCTAGGATTTTATTTTTTTTTATTTATTTATTTTCGAACCAAACTCTATGATTTGGTGGTATGTTGTTTCTTTTGATATTTTTCCGGTTTTTGTTGTGATATTTGGAGGATATATAAATGTTCATTCAATCTTTTGTTAGTTTGTTCAAGATATACTTTTTTTGGTAGAAAGGTATAAACAGGCAGGGTTTGGTCTTCTATTTTCTTTTGGGTAACAGGGGAGGTTTGCAAATCTCTCTCTCTCCTCCTTTGTGTTATCCATTCAGTCCATTTAATTTGTTACTTCTCTTTTAATAGTTAAAATTGATCCCATTATTCCTCTCCAAAAAAAAAAATTCCATACAGTGGAAATGGAAACTTATTACTAGTATTAGATATATGGGTTCCCATAGATATGGGTTTGCATGGGTTGACAGTGAGACTGAAATCCTACCAAAACCTAACCTCTCGGCTATGAAACATTTTTCCACACCAGCATGTCTGCATGGGCCTAGAATAGACAGCGGATAAAATCCTCTTAGCCCCTGTTTGAATACAGAATATGATTTATTTTTAGGTATTTATTTATCTGAGTATAAGTGAATATAAATAAGAATAAAGTGATTTTGTGTTTGGTTGTGTTTTGAATTATTCTCGTTGGGAATCGTAAGAATAAATGTTTTGTTGTTTGGGTAAAATATGAATAAAGTATGGATAAGAATTTATAAAAGGTAAAAAAATAATGATAGTTGATTTGATAAGTGATTTATAAGAGGTGGTGACAGTTGATTTGACAGTGGACCCACTTATTCTTTGGGTGGAATAACCTAGGATAACTTTTATTATAGGAGTTGATTGGAATCCATATACCACTTTATACTAGTTTATTCTAACACATTTTATCCGGGGTTATCCGGGCTTTCCAAACGGGACTCAAATTTCATTCAGGGTTATCCGGAGTTATCCGGAGTTTATTCGGCATCCAAACGGGGGCTTAGAATTTATCCGCACTTGCATGTCACATGCAACAAACTCAGGAGGGCCTAGGGGGGGGGGGGGTAGTGTCTCACACCACTCAGCTTATGGTTGTTGGACTTCTACCCCCCGTTTGTGTAGCGGAATAGACGAGTATAAGGGCGGTATAAGGGTGGTATAGGAATAGATAAGAAAAATAGTTGTTTGTTTGAAGGGTATAACTTGGTATTACTAAGCCAGTTTAAACGAGTATAAGAGAGTATAACAATTCTAAGCAACCCCTAGGATAAGCTATACTCACCTTATCTATTCCCATGGGCCCACATGTCAAATCAACTTTTTACACATCATCACATCAAATCACCCATCAACACCTCTTATACATCAAATGTCAAATCAACTTTTTTACACTTTATTTATATTTTATTATTTATCAAACAAACAACTCAACTTTTATTCTTACGTTTTCCAATGAGAATAAAAAAATACAACCAAACAGAAAATCTTTTATTCTTGTAAATTTGTTATCTATACTGGCATAGTTATCTATCCAGAATAACTCTATTCCGCTATCCAAACGGGGGGCTAAAGTCCAATTCACTTCTAAAACTAGAGGATAATGTTTCATACATGTTTTGAATTTTTAGAAAATAGTATACATTATCTAATGAGTTATATAATTATATATATATATATATATATATATATATATATATATATATTCTAATGAATTGCATAATAGAGATAAGATTAAAAACTTAATTAATAGATATATGATATATAAAGTAACTTAATAGCTTATTAATTAACTAGGGATTAATTAGAAAAACGGCTAGGTGCTAAGCGTTACGGGCTAGATCTAGACAGGGGATTAATTGAGACCTAAATATTTTTTAAAAAATTAGTGGCACGGTCTCTTAGGGTTATATAGGAATTCTTCTGTGAATTCTTCTGTGAAAGTATCAACAGTAATAAAAAGAGAGAATCTAAAGCTACAAAAGCTTGATATATATCAATATGTAGCTTGCCTTTCATAATAGAATTCTACACATATCGGGCCTTATCTTATCATGGTGGGGTCAATCAAAATCTCAAAATTGACTGATCGTCTCATTTTGGCAGGGCTCGTGATCAGCAAAGGACACCACACCAATGAGTCCACAGGTTACACATATGAAGCATGGTCCACTGAACAGGATTCTTTTTGCAGAGAACATGAACCATCACCACCACCCCCTACTCAAAAAGCTATATATACATACATGTCCCCACTAAAACTGGTCCACAACACATGCCCTTCAAGTGCCCGTGTTTCCTTGCCTCTTCTTCCCTGTTCTTTCTTCCTTTGGGTAAGCTATCTTAGTCCAATATATGGTACTCCCCATTTCATGCCTTGAATAGGTGCTTTTTAAGGATTTCTCAGCCACCCTTCTATCTCTATCTCTATCTCTATCTCTCTGTCTTGTACAGGTTTATGTATGTAAATAACTATATTTGTGTACTCACTAAGAAAAAACAGTACTTCACACTTCACCTTATGCAGACCACCAAGGAGAAAAAAAACATTCTTAATAGACACTCCATTAAGACACAGCCAGTTAGATTTGAGTTTTTTTAATGAATTATTATTTGCATTGACATTAGGTTCATGCAGAAATAAAAACCAGTTTATTTTGATAATATATTCCATTATTAATTCATCATGGATAACCCATGATAGTAATTTCATGAAGTGGTAATATCAAATCCCTATTTTAGGAATACGGGATTTGTCCACATGATTTCCTACCACCAAATCCCAATGGTTTGAATTGCTTATCCAAATTAAAATTAATCCACCAAAATTTATATAAGTCTTAACAAGCTTTCTCTTCTGAAAAAAAAAAAACCAACACAACTTAAAAAAATGGCATAGTTTTGATCCCAGTCTTGAGCAAATAACTATTCTATACCGAGTTTAACTATCCGTGATCCAAACGAATGGTTTGGATAGAAGGGAACAAGCTTTGTAACACCAAATCTGTGTAAGACTATATATTAAGGAAAAAGATACACACAGTTTTCAAATAAAATATTAACTATATATATGTTGGGTTCCTTTGCCACCCTCAAATAAAATAACCAATCCTTATTAGCATTATATTGTTTCTTTAGAAGTTATAAGATCATCCATCATATCACATAATGTAGCCCTCAGTTTTCAAAAGAGTCAAAAACACACCAAAACAAGTAAAAGATGGTCTAGAGAGGAAAAGAGTGGCATAAAGAAAAGATAAACAATGAAGTGTATATTCCTACAAGTGGACAACTGTAGAATGGTGTAATTGTTAAAGTTGCATGTAATTAATGGTGTGTGGGATCCAAATTAACTTTTATTTCATGATCTCTTATTGATCAGTCAATTCCACGCATACACATAATTGCCTAACCATGCATTGAGACGTCCAAACATGAATAAAATTGTTGCATGTCTTATGGTATATATATAGTTATCATTCCATCATGTTGAGATTTTTTTTGCAGTTTCAAAAGCATGTCTTGTTTTAGAGGAACAAGTGCACATTAGGTTTGACGTTTGATGAACAAACCAAGTTACAAGATAAAAGGAAAAACCAAAATTTTTAATTAAAATGCACATTGATCCATGATTATTATTTTAAAAATCAATAAAATCAAAAGCCCTCCTTTGTAGGAATAGGAGTTGAGCATGTGTGTGATATATATTATAATAATATAATAGTAATAATGGTGACCTACGAAACGCTTCTGATCTCTTCCTTTTATTATTACGGACATGTCGGGCAGACAGGGTCACAGGGGACTCAAATCTGAATCCCATCAAACAAAATCTTCTGTAAATCTAAAGAGGATACATAAAAAAAAAAAAAAATTAAAAGAGAAAGAACAGAATACACATTGATCATTTATTGGGTCGCAAACCATGCATGAATTCTGAGGCAATACAATAGTATATGCAAGATGAAGAATGTTTAAATTTCACTTCAGAAAGAAAAACAGTTTTTACGCCCCCCCCCCCCCCCCTCTCTCTCATTGTTATGAACAGCAGACTCCCAGAATGTGTTGCATTGTGTTGTGTGTGTGTGTGTCCAAAGTACACAGTCCAGAAACAAAAGTGGGTTTTGTTTCACTTGTATTGTGAAAGTGGAGAGAATCACAAAAGAAAAAGAAGACTCTTCTAGCATCCATTGATCCTCACTTTCAAAGCTTCAAAGACTGCAAAAGATCAACACACAAAAAGAAAAGAAAAAAAAGAGCACAGTACAGTCTAACATAAAACCCCAACCACATCATCCCTTACTCTTTCACCTTTAATTATTTGTTCATCTGATATGACATCTTCACTGACCCCTAAATATAATACTAAAAAGTAGAGCCTGTTATACAACGGACAATCCATGTACTCTGTGCACTGTAATTCTTTAACCCCGTTTGGATAACGGAATAAATAAGTATAAGGATAATATAAAAATCGTATAAGAGTGGATAGAAAAATAATTGTTTATTTACAGGGTATTACTCTGTACACTTGATATTATTATGCCAGTTTAAACGAGTATAAGAGAGTATAACAATTCTAAACAACCCTTATGATAAGCTATACTCACTTTATCTATTTTCATGTACTCACATGTCAAATCAACTTTTTACATCTTATCACATCAAATCATATATCAACACCTCTTATACATCAAACGGCTCACATGTCAAATCAAATTTTTTTACACTTTATTTATATTTTATTCTTTATCAAACAAACAACTCAATCTTTATTCTTACGTTTCCAATGAGAATAAAAAAGCACAACCAAATAAATAAAAATTTATTCTTGTAGATTTGTTATCTATACTGGTATAGTTATCTATCCAGAATAACTCAATTCTGCTATTCAAACGGAGACTAAATAAATGGTTTTTTTATTTTTAAATCTTCACGAAATCCTCATATTTAGTGATCGATCACTCATTTCTTCGTATTTGAGTTTTAATCCTAAGATTTAAATGATAATTCATTTTTAATCTCTATTAGAGACTAAAAAAATTAAATAATTATGGATATATTTCTCTTAGAATTAAAAAAGAATTATCCTTTAAATCTGAAAACTAAAACCTAAATACGAAAAAGTGAAGAATCAATCTTTAAATATTATAAATTGTGGAGACTTGAAAATAAAAAAAACTCTTAAATAAAATGTGAATATATATCTTTTAAAAGTTTTTATGTAAAAATAGAGCCCTGTTATACAACGGACAATCCATACACCTCCATATATCATCGTTCTATAAATAAAATATGTATATATCTTATTTAAAAAAATTATACGTGTTAAAAAATAAATCATTCCATCCAAAATGAAACAGAATATAATTTTCATTAAAAAAACTCAAAACATAGATATTAGACATGGCACTATACATTATTCTAAAAAACAGAAACCATGCGATTCTATCCGTTTTCATCAGGTTAGTGATTAGCATGTATGAGCACGATGTAATAGCATTATAAATGGAAAAACAACACAAACCCAAGTGAACTTAAAACTAAAGCAAATTAAACATTAATCATAAAAAGCTCCTGATAATTACTACAACAATGAACATATGTAGAAGAAGCACAGAAAACAAATTAAGTTCTAAGAGATGGTTTTTTCTGTAAATGATGACATACAATAATACATTAAAAAAAAACCTCTCTAAAGCTCCTCTCAATAGTGATGGTGCGGCGGCGGCGGCCGAGGCGTCGGCGCCCAAACGACGTCGGAGGGCAAGAGACCACCGTAGATCGACATCCCACAAGACGCCGACACCACCGCCCCGTGCGGCGGAGGCGGCCCCCGGCCGTCGTGGTTGCTATGATCGGAATCCGCCGCCACCGCCGCCTCGGGGTCGGACGCCGAGGCGGAGGCCGCCTCCTCCTCCGCCGGAAGTCGGTGGTACGACGGGCTCCCGAACGCGGCGGCGACGACCACCACCGTCCCGGCGGCGATCAGCGGCCCCGCCACGGTCCCTCCGACGACCTGCCCCTGCGGTCCGGCGAGCGCCACCGAGAGGGAGGCGGCGGAGGCGGTGGGGGGGAGGTTGAAGGAAGGGGGGAAGAAGGTGGCGGTGATAGAGAGAATCTCGAACCGGCCGTGGAAGGTGATGACGCCGGCGGGTCCTCCGCCGCTACCTCCAGGGCGGAGGGTGACGTTGGAGACGGGGCCGGAGGCGGAGAGGACGGAGAGGCCGATTGCGCGGCGGAGGGAGAAGCGGTGGAGGGAGTCTGCGACGTCGGCGCCGGCGGGGACTTCGAGGACGTGTGGGAGGACAGAGGGAGGGTCGGGGTCGCGGGTGACGACGACGGGGGGTTTGGGGCGGTTCTTGGAGCCCGGAGGGCGGCCGCGAGGGCGTCGGACGACTTCGATGGTGGCGCCGTCGCCTCCGTGGGGGGCGGCGGAGGAGGAGGGGGTGGGGGAGTGGCGTTTGTTGTTGGGTTTGGTTTGGGGTGGTGGAGGTGGGGGTTGTTGGGGGGCGGAGGAGCTGTCGACCTCGTCGGAGGTCTGGTAGTGGGGGTGGTGGTGGTGGTGGAGGTTGGTGAAGATGGGTGGGGGTCCTCTCCTCTCTTCGTATTCGCTTCTCATCTCATACAGATTGATTGGGAAAAATATATATGAAGTTTTTTGAAGTATTGAATTTGGATGTGAGAGGGTCTGGTTTTGTGTGCATGTATTTGAGTGGAAGAGTTTTTGTTGGGAGGATATAATAATGGTTTTGTGGATATAGGAGGTGTTTTTATATATATTGAGAGAGAGAGAGAGAGAGAGAGAGATTGTTGAACTTTGAAAACAAGTAAAGTTGGGTTGAAAGGAGAGTTTGGGGAAGAGGGGGTTGTAGAAGATAAAAGAGGGTTGGGGTTGTTAGGGTTACGAGTCTATTGAATAAATGTCATTTTTCAAGGTGTGTGTTGCAAGGAAAATGATATCTCTCGCGTGTGCTGCAGTCCACAGTTCACACACGAAAAAAAAAAATTTCTTTCTTTCATGTATGTTATGCTGTAATAGAATTGAACATCATATATTGTATTATTATAGTGTGTATAAGACTGTAGTTTGAATTGTAAAATGGATTGAATATAATAACACTAATGCTGTAATGTTCAAAAGATTTTGTTTAAAACTCTGATTTTAAAGTCAAAATATGTAATCTAAATTTTGTGTGGATGATACTCCTTTGTGTGCTGCCTTTTTGCCAATGAAGTCTGGTTGTTGTGTAAATAGCTATAAATTAATGACTTGTTAGTTTAATTTAGTGTATACAAGTAGAAATGTTTTTAATATGTTGGAAATTAATCTAATTCTAATCATGATTTGTTAGTTGAAAGTGATTGTGGGAGAGTTTGTTATAAAAATTTTATAAGTTAATTTATGTTGACAGCAAATCTAATTCTAATTTTGTCATGTTACTAAAAAGAAAGTGATTGGGTGACGTTTTTTTTATTAAAAATGTGTAAGCCTATTTCGGAGTTTGACTCTTGTTAGTTCTTCTCGAAATAACTCAAAATTTTAAATTCTGGATATATACTTATATAACAAAAGCATACAAGTACGTGCATCCATATAAATATAATGTACATATATGCAAATGAATGCATATACCATTAGTGAAATTAAACATAAATTGAAACCCAAGATTAATAGAATGACTATGTTAAAACTCTGTGTTCTAACCCAAGATTAATAGAATAAAAACATATGTATTTTGGATTAAATCTAAGGATTACTGAAATAATGGGCAGATGGTCCCGGTGAAAGTTGATGTTGAGGGATGATATTTGTCTTCTAGTCACCAACTTTTTTTATAATCATTGAAATTTTTTAAGAGTTGTTTGCTGATGTGTCGGCCTGGCCTTCCATGTATTGTAGGTTTATAAGGGTTTGGGGGACAAATTCTATATATTAGTCTTTTTGCATGGTCGATTGGTTTATGGAAGGCTGAGTTTTTATGGATCTTTTAACAAATGTCCCAACTTTAGACTATCATTATGTTACATTTTCATTGACTGATCAATCTGATATTCATAGACCAAATTACCTTGTATATATCATTTATCTTCTTTCAACTAAGATCATCTTTGTAGTGTTTCATTATTTGCTTGTTAACTTCGCATGAAAAGATTTTGTGGTTTTTCTTATTTGCAATTTTTACACTTTGCATTTCTTTGTTGTATCTCTGTTTTCACCTTGTAGTGACTCTTGAAGCTTCGATTTAATATGTAATCTTCTATTAGAAAATATGAATTTTGTGGCTTGAATCATGTTCATTTGTGAATTGTTATTTTTCCTCAATAAGAGTTGTTAGGTCAGAGGTCTATCTCTAGGTGAAGATTTAGATTGTCGCGCCTGAGATTCTGAACCAGAGAATCTAAGGGACACCGATGTGGTACCGATCAAAGGGATTCTGACACTTAAGTCAGTGGATGAATGAATGGAAAAGATAAAGATAATGAAGATAACTCTAGAACCATAAATGCTTACTTGTTCCTCTTTCTCTCTCCTTCCCCCTTTTGGCCGAATGAGTGACCACGTCATTTCCCGCCCATACGTTTCTCTGCCACGACCGGAATCTCCTGACGTAAAAGATTCTGTGGGATTTGAGACTAGAGGTTTGTTCTGGTGTCGTGGCCACGTGTCACTTTCTCATTGGCCTTAACCGTGGCTGCAACGAACGGTGGTAGGAGGCTTGTCGGTAAGCCTGTCAATTATCCGAAAAAAATATTCGTATCCGATCTGAATTCGTATATGAAAATTCAGAAAATATCCGATATCTGAACAATCTGTATCCATATCCGAGAAAATTATTTGTATCCAAAAATTTTTAGATCGGAAATGGATATACCTGTATCCGATCCGAAAAAATCCGTTCCGAAAAAATCCGTATCCAAAAATATTATTATTTATTATTTATTTAATTATATATTTATATTTTTTAAATTAGTATGAGTTTTTGTTTTTATTTTTATCTTTACTCTTAAGTATGTAATGTTTTATGTATATACTTATAATTTTATATTTTATAATAGGTAATTATTAGATTTTTTTACATATTTCAAATATTATACATATAATTTTTATTTTTGGATATTGATCTTTGAATTTTTTTAATAAAGCCATAATTATTTTGAATTTTTTGATATTTGAATAATTATCCGTATCTGAATCTGGATTTCGGATCGGATACAGATACCCACTTTCAATATCTGTCGGATATCGAATACAAATATTTTTTTGGATATATAGTTCGGATACGGATACGGATATGAGCCTATCCGATCTGCATCCGTCCGATTGACAAGCTTGCTTATCGAGGTCAGGGCACATCTCTGTTAATTCAATGCCCTCGCCTCATTGTGTTAGTGGTCCCTTTCCTTATGTGGTTAAGGTTCGGTTCAAACTTAGGTCTAGATGGTTAGACTTCGGGATGCTCCAAATGTCATATTATGTGTTGATGGCTAGTCTGGTCAATTAACCCTGGTCGTTCTTGAGACGGTGTTGGTCTGGTCGCCGAGTCATCTTGCCCCTGGCGAGAAGGTACTTCTCTAAGCAGGGCTCCTTGGGTGAGCCTTCCTGAGTGGGACTCCTCGACAAGAGGACTCGATTGTTCTCTTCAGATGATTCATGTTCAATCACGTTCTGGACCGAGTTGCTCTGCTCATTTGCCTGACTATCCAAGACACGTGGCGCCCCCAGGAAAAACGTGAGATTTTCCCTTTACAATTTGATTCATAGTTCAAAATCATGTTTTGTTAAAAAAAAAACATTTTTGATTAACACTGTTTTTTAAATGAATTTTTCAAGAATATATTTTTTGAAAAATTACTGAAATTTTTTTTATTTATAATTATACTTTTTTTCTTTCTTCAAAAGTTGAGATCATGCTTAAAAATATGTTTGAATGAATTCCTTTTATAATTTTATTGAAATCATGCTTAATATAAGCGTAAACAGATTCTCAAACATATCTAATGTATGGATCTTAAATGTCCAAGCAAGTATACATGTTTGCAGGACCGGCACTGAGGGGAGGCGACCAAGGCATATGCCTAGGGCCCCCATCTAGGGAGGGCCCTAAGAACCACACGTTTGGTAGAATAAAAAAAAATGAACAGTAATGAGATGTCCACTTTTTCTATGCTGAATTATTTTATCTCAATCAACACACTTTTCTTCTAAAATCAAGTCTAAAATTTCTCTCATCAAATCTCTCCAACCATAATAACAATATATCCCTTTCTCTAAGTATTTTTTATTTCAAGAAGATCTCTCTACAACATCTCCGCCCCCACATATATCTCATTCTTTCTGTTTACCTCCAATTGGTTAAATTAAATTATGCTCAAACACTCTTTATACATTTTTATGATTTTTATAACTTTTTCATTCCACTAAAATTTAAATTTTTTTTTGTTGATTTTAGACCTTTAAATTATTATAAAACATCCGTATATCATTTTATAATATTTGTAGTTTTTATTAAAAAGATGTATATTATTTAAACAAATTAAATTTTTTTTGTGAATATGCATGGGGCACCATTTTAAATATTCGCCTAGGATCTAGTCAAAAATATAAATTCTCAAGACCGGCCCTGCATGTTTGACCTGGTGATTGTTTATTAAAGATAAAAGGTATGATATGTTCAGCCCCTCATGCACCTTTGTTTGTAGTTTACACAATTTTTTTTTTTAAATTATAAACTCTTCTATTGAAATATTTATATATAGTTATACAAAATCAAATATATATTAATATATAATATAAAAATTATTTTAATATATAAAATTGTAAAATAAATTACAAACAAATTAAATGTATCAGCGCTAAGCGCTCTAAAGATAAAATCCATGAAAGTAAGGAATTAATTATGAACACCGACAAAGTCCAAGGGAATCACAGACCACACAGCCGCACTATTTTGAACTCTTCCAAAATGTAAGGTGGAACATCATTAATTAATTAGTCAAAGAAGTCCTTTTCTTTTAAAGAAAAAAAAAACACAATCAGCTGTGACAGCACGAAATGTAGGCTAGACATCAACTTTTTTCAACTCTCATTCGATGAGAGGTTCGCAGATCCTGCTCAGGTAGCTTTTGAAATTGCGGTGAAAAAAAAAAAGTGAGATTTTAAAAATCTGATCAGATTTTAAAAATATTGTTTTTTTTAGTTTTTCAAACATAAAACTGACTATGAGAATGAACGCTCGTGTTTAAGAAAAAGTGTTTGAATATGTGAGGAGCATTGGAACCGCAGAATCAATCTAATCTAAACGTGAAGTCAAACAGTGCTTGATCTCCAATCAATTACTATGCCAATTTTTTAATAAAAAAGAAAAACAAAGAACTAATTACATTCAGAATAAGAAAAAAATCAATAATAAAAATAAGAAACAATAGTTCATATATTAATATTATGTATATTTGATATACCTATACAGCGCATTCAATTAGATCACACCCCCGTGTTTTATCCAAGTTAAATTCATTCAACTCCACCTATCCAAAATTCAAAGAGTTTCTCATATGTAGAAGAAAAATGATCCACCCAACCTTAAAAATTATGTTAAAAATCTTCATATGTCATGTAATTTTTAGGTCGTCATATGCATTAATAAGATAGTTTAATTTCTTCTATGCTGTATAAATATATATCACCTCCAAGCACTAGGGTGTATCACGCATCATAAATTAATTCTAACCAAATAAATTAAAATGTAGATTTTGATTGATAAACAAAACCCCAATGAACCAATCTCCCCCCCCCCCCCCCCCCCCCAAAGATTTCAAAATCCAAACTTGGCAGATGTGGGGGAGCTATAGCATTGAAAAAGGAAGGTTTTGAATTTGAGTGACAGCCGTGTGTTTGTGTGTATATGAGAGAAGTAGTCATTCAATGCTGAGAAGTAGTCATTCAATGCTGTCGTGGTCGAAGATGGTTCTCTATTTTACCCACCCATGTGGACCACTGTCGATCAGACCATAATGGGCGGGGTTCACTGGATTCAAACCCAGCCATCCAATCGGTGGTCCCTTGCAAGGGGTCCACTGATGTCCACTTGCCTCTGGTTGTTCTTGGATTGACATGTCCATGTATATGTTGTGAATAGTTGTCATGGGCTGCCACGTAACCTTTTAATTATATTAGACTTTGGGTTGGCATTAAGAGCCACACTTTTGGATGCATACATGGAGATAATATATAGAAAGATCTAATGCTTACCATTCATGTCTTTTTATGATATCTATAGAATTGGTTTTGAGTCAATAAACTGATCAAAATTTAAATTTTGAGTCAATAAACTTTTTTCTTTTTAATTTAAAGCATACATATTTCATCAACAAAATATTCTTTAAATAAATCAAAGAAATGTGAGCTCTAATTTGATGGTCATTAAGAATTTTCAAAAAAAAAAGATTCTTATATATTCTTCATGTAATCTGGCATGGAGACGGTGCAATTCTAACATTTGTTGATTATTGTCATGTGTATTCTTCATGTAACGAAGAATGATTATTTGTAATGAAATATATTATCTAATTAATTATATGAACCAACTTACAAAAAAGTAAAAAAAAAATTACATGTTTTGTATATCAAAGTATATATAGAACTTGTTGGCAGTGACAGAGCCACGTTAGCATTTTTTTTATATGAAAATGTAGGCATTAGTCTTAACTTTTATATTAGCCATGTTAGCGTTAACGGGAGACAGTTGTCCCCACTCAATTTTATGAAACTAATTTATGCGGAATTTTTTGCAAGTTTATGTGGTTCAAGTTTGATGGATTTTATTTAGTTAATACAAGTTAATAGTTAGCTTTAAATTTT
Organism: Acorus calamus; assembly: GCA_030737845.1. Lineage (NCBI taxonomy): Eukaryota > Viridiplantae > Streptophyta > Magnoliopsida > Acorales > Acoraceae > Acorus > Acorus calamus. The sequence continues at coordinate 22,486,250 of CM060876.1, forward strand.
GGTTAGATTTTTAATATTGATTTGTGAGAGTAATACATAATTTATAATTTTTATGTATAACCCCTGTATGATCACGATATCCATTTGGGTGTAAATAATTATATAGGGGTATATGTAGGAGAATTAGATGAGTTTCTACTTGGTTGATTTTCGTTTTCTTTGTTACCAGTCTAGATAAATTGATATCCATTAAATTGTGTTTGACTTATGTATGAGACTCCTTTCTCTCTCTTTTGTATGGAACTATAAATGAGGTCCAAGATTATCTTCTTTTTTTTATTTGTTGAAAAACTGTAAAAGATGTAATAAACTCTTTCTTTTATATTTTTTATTTATATGTACCATGAAATATATAAGAGGACCTTGGTCCTATATATTTTGTATTTAATGAAAATGAATCTTCATTTTAAAAATAAACTATATCATTAGATTATTGTTGAATAAAAATCATTTAAAGGTTAAAGTCATAGTTCACCCCCAATACAAAAAATTGTTGGAATTGCAGCTGCTTATTAGGAATAAGAGACTACACATATGACTGCAAACGAAGACTATCTTTTTAACTTTTTGTTAATTAATTATTAGGGGGAAAATTATTTCTTACAGTGTACCTAATCAAAAACCTTGATTATCATATCAAGCAATATTGAATGAAACTGGCTTATACACAGTTAGAGATAAGACACCTTTACAAGGGTTATATATAGTTGAGATTTGCTGGGATAAAATAGACATAAAGCAGATCACAACATGCACAACACTGTTGGATGTTGATTGGGATATATATGAGGAACTTCATTTTCTGAATTCATTCTAAAGCGAGAGATGAACTACCAATATAAGAGTGGAGGCTTCCATAAGAAACTTTAATTTGCAATGACTTGGATATATGTGGTTTTTGATGTAACAGCCAACCAATCAAAAAAACAAACAATATAAACACTAAACATTACAAAGTATATATTATATACAATAATAAACCCTTTTATGTACTTTGCTGTTACTTGAGAATAAAAAGACAAATAGAGTTCGCTCTCTATTTATTGGATTTTTAAGTGGTTGGAAAGTATAGTCAATTGTCACATGCTTTGACTCTGTACAATGTCAGGGTGAGATATAATTGAGAGTTTCACTACCCAGTTTAGATTTTTTAAATTGAATTATGGTTAAGGGTCCGTTTGGTTGCGTTTTTGGGCGGATTCCGCTTTTTGAAAAAGCTGAAAATCCCCAAACACGTAACCAAACGGGTCGGATTCCGGCGGAATCAAAAGTTAGATTCCTTTTAATTTCTCTCTCGAAATCCGTATTTTTAAAATCTCAAAAAGAACGATTTTTTGTCGGAATCGATTTTTTGAATTGAAAAACAACTTTATCTACCAAACATTAAACTCCTTTCAAATATTGATTCCTGAATTAAAAAAAAACATTCCAAAAAAGTCAAAGGTCTAAAATCATATTAAAAAGCAGCTTTATTCTAAAATCTACTTTTCAATTGTGTTTCCAAACGGAGCCTAAGTTTTATGTAGTGGGAAAAGCAAATTTTGAGATTTGAATGGATTAGGTGAAAAATTATGAATGGTTTTTTTTGAGTGCTTCGCACCACTCCTTCTTGATTGATAGCTGACTTTAACAATTGAGATTCTTCCCTTTGTTATCGACCTTTATCGATCATGTAGCTGACTAGTAACAAAAGCAAACAAAGGGGTTTTATTCATCGCACCCCCCGGCCCCCTCTCCAGGGGGTGTTTTTCTTACTTTACAAAAGACAAACTTTCCTCGTGATAGGTATTATGTTCGTTGTTTGTTTCTACATTTGTTTCTTTCATTTGTTTGACACAAGGAGGGAGGGAACGGAGTGAGTGAACGAAGCTAAGACTTTTTAAGATTATGCTAGTGGGATGTATCAGGTGAAAATAGATATAATTTATTCATGTTTATTTATTAAAAAATATAATTATACTCTATTTCATCTCTGTATCAGGGATGAATGTGTTTATAAGTTTAATCCAATTTTTACATGGAATCCAGTTCATATTGTTTGTCTCTAGATCTATACCAGATCTATACAAAAACAAGAACAATTTTTTTTCCGTGAAATCTGCGATTCAAAAATGGTTCATTAGTTCACTATTGTTAGAGCTATAAAACAGTGGCAAGAGTAGAAGGCAATAAAATTAAGATAAAAATCTTTATTTTTTACAATTAAAAAATAATATAATAAAAGGCTTGTAACTGCATAATTTTATGATTCATTGCTTATTTGCAGTCCACTATATTTTAATATACAAACAATGTAAAATATTTTTATGAACACCATTATTTAAGTCATATAAAAGGCATTTTTCAGTTCTTTTGCATTGTGAAAACAGATAAGCTAATAAGAACTAAACTTTAACTTTAGCACATAGTGGACTGGCATACATTTTTTTGTTTATAACCATTTTACTTGTAATGTCAAAAAAAGGAACTTCATGTCATGTAAAGATGTCAGGTTTACAGAGTTCTTGTTTACAAAAAAAAAATATTTCTATCTAAATTATCATCTCCTTCTATCAACAAACATACATTCAGTTCTGTAAGGTAAAAAAGACAAAAAAATTGTAAGAAGAAGACAATTTTATTGAGAAAATATAATATTTTTTTATAAAATGAATAGTATAATGTAGATACTATTGAAGGAAGATAGAGTTCAATTACCTATTTTTATGTTGGTCCATTGTTGAGAAGATGGTAGATTTAGATATGCACAATAACAAAAGTGAGGAAGGGATATATAACAATTTTTTAACATTTACTAAAAATGAGTACATTAAATTCGAAATGGTGTAATGTTTACTATTTTAAAAAATTAAAATATGTGATAACTGCATTTGATATTGTATTTTGATATTGTACCTAATATTAAGTAAAGATCAACTCAAAGTTATATATAAAAAAAAAACATTTATTCATTCTCTTTCATGGACATTAATTTTTGAAAAGTTTTAGACTTCAACATTTTTACATATCAAAATTAAGACTACCAAAAAATCCATCATTAGCTTTGTTTATTAATGTGACTAAAATATTTATATTTGATAATTTTATGGATATCTTAATGGTCTGGAAAATCATTAAATGAAATTTGAAGTCCGGTGAGTGAGGGACCTGTTTATAAATATTAAAATTTGAATCAGGGACCTATTTGTAACATATATAGGATCTAGTTGTGAAACTGATAGAACATGGGGGTGGATATGCAGAAAGCCCTCGCAAGACAAAAGTAGCCGTTTTCTGTGAGGGACCTGGTTATAAATATAAGGGACTTATTTATAACAAATATAGGGATCATTATGTAAAACAATATAGAACTGAGGGATTTATCCGAAATACCCCGATGAAATTACGAAACTGCCCCCCGTACGCCCATCCGCTTGCGCTTTATATAAGAGTGGATAACAATTGAACTGGTGATTTTTACCCAGAGAGAGAATCAATACTACTTCCCAAGGAAACATCACATGCCTACTTTTTTTTCTATAGAAAGCCCCTCGGGCAAATTATATTACAAATCTGAATCAACGGTGAAAAGAAATAGAAAGAAAACAAACAAAACAAAGACTTCGAGGTGAGCCTAATGAAGGGTGGATTGGCGTATGTAGATAGGAAGTCTACCAAAACCACAAACCACCCCCGCCAAGGACCCCTTAATCAAGAGTGGCAACTAGGGATGCCCTTAGGCCCGTCAATGGATCACATTAATATACAAAATTAAGAACATAAGTAATGACATTAATATGCAGGGAGTCAATGAACCAAGCTTTGATTAAATCGGTCAACACCTCCACCTTTGTAAAATTAAGAACATAAGTAATGACATTAATATGCAGGGAGTCAATGAACCAAGCTTTGATTAAATCGGTCAACACCTCCACCTTTGTGAAAGAGGTAAAAAGATCAAATCTTATAAAAACACCCTTGTGAGAGTTGAATTAAATAATGTAAATTAGAATGGGATTACAAATTTACAGCCCCACAGATATTGGGAAACCTGAAAAATGAAACAGACATTAAAGATGGCAAACAAAACGAGACCTAATACTCTCTTTTCTTTTTTCCCCTTTTTTTCCAGAACAAATGTAACACATATAGATACAACCCTATATCTTATTTGTTTCTCCTACATAACTCAAACCCTACCATTAAAATGTTTGAGTTGCACTAGATATTCTCATTGATACACCAGACTACACCTCACCATGGTTAGTCCAGTTAGTCTTTACTGCTACAATTTTCTGTTAACTCTATACACTTTACTTCTGTACCAATTCAAAAAAGGAGGGCTCTCCAACTCTTCTTCACAGCATAATTTAATCCCCCATCTCCACTTGAACTGAAGTCCAACGTTGAATACCCGCTCTTCAAGGAGTCGGACACATTCCCATTTGAGGACAAGGGGGAGGAAGTATAGCCATCGGAGCAATTCCAGCCAGTGAATCGACCAGAATCTCCTAATACCTGCTCAGAAGGGTCTTCAGTGCTTGTCGAATCTCTAGTGCTCTCAGTGCTGCAGGACCCCTCGTCCGAGCAGCTGAATAAGGAAGAGCTCTCACTAGAGGAAGAGCGCGATTTGGAAATCTTGCGCACTGGATTGAACTCACATCCAAAGAACCAAAAGTGTCTGTGGTTGTGGACGGTCTGGAACAAACCGCAGAATTGGATCTTCTGTGGCTGGATATGGTGGCTTCTGTGCTCTTCTTGTTATGGAATTGGTCACAGGACAAGAGGTCCCCTATCATGTTTGGTGCACGCGGTGAGCACCTACAAATGAAGAGATATGGTTGGAATACATGAAAACAAGTTTGTATCCTCCAATTATTGACAGGTGGAGTTATAGTTACCTTGCGTAAAGGAGCATATATGCCCCTTGAGATAAGACCTTCTCGAGCTCCACTGGTTTCACCTACAAATGCCATGACCACAACAAATATAATACTATAACAGCAGATAATTTCAATTCAATGGATAATTGGCAACTTCTTTTAATAATTCAAAATAAAAGGTAGATAGAGAGCATACAGTGCTATCGTCGACTTTATACCACTTATTCTGACTGGTCTTCACGTAACATACATAGTGGCCTGAAAAAGCAGCATTCATAACGTCCAAATGGACCACCACTGCATATAGGCTGTACACAGGGGACTTATCATTTCTTGCACCAATGTCCATGAATGGTCCCAGATTCAGGATAGCCGGGAATTGAACCGCTTTATTAAGCTTCCCAAATTTACCAGACTGTAAAATGAAAAATAGTCATGCTTGTTGGAAAATTTATCATGCTATTGGGAGAAGAACCATGATAACAAACAGAATTCAGTACATCAGCTCCTGCAGTGATACCTGAAATCTTTTTAAGGCAATTGTAAGGATATTGGGAGCTTCCAATACTGTCAATTTTTTTTTTGCTTTCTCATATGATTGGCATCTGGTACAAAACAAGCACCCATTAACAAACATCCGAAAAACACTGTAAATGCCACTGGCGCCAATGTAATACTATCTGCAGTGAAAAGAAAACAGTTGTATTCTCACTTTACGCCTTATATTTATGTCTGCCAATTACATATTCCATTAGTGCCGCATAAGCCGGACCTGTCTTCATAAGAACCACAGGCCAGCCATACACAAACAAAGTGCTAAAAGCAATAATCAGGAGAACCAAATCTGAAAATAAGTAGTTAACAACCACATTTTCTGGCAGCATATTGTAATTAAGTGTAGTTTTGGATCTAACTAAATTTTCCATTCCATATGCTGGTCACTTAACAGGAAAGGCTTGGATCTAACTAAATTTTCCATTCCATATCTGAGTTCACATGTTAGACTATATTTAAAGAATGGGCAAGCATTGCAACTGTTTCTTCATAGAAAGTTAGAAATAAAACAGGCATCATTAAACAGAAATGCAAGGCTGGCTAACATGACAGTAGTGAAGAGTTTCAATCAAATATAAGATTAAGCAGCATTTGGTCAAAAATGTAATTATTATTCAATGGCAGAGAATGGATGAGTGTTGATGATGTTGTGCAATTGGAGATAAAGAGAGTTAAACTCTCTCCTGGAAGGAGTCTTTTTATGTTTTTAATGAAGTAAGTTCTTGGTTGTATTTTCTTTTATTTGGTCTATTAACCTATCCTTCCCATATTCTACAAGTCATAAACCATACGTCTAACCCTGATTATAACCTTCGTTTTTGTCAGGAAAAAAAATGAGAGACATGAAGTAAATAAGATAGGAATAGGTTCAACCACACTGTTAGAAATCTTAGAGAGAATCTTAGATTTCGTTATGCTGCATGAAATGAAAATCAGTTATCCAAGATCCTCTTATAGCACTAGATTTTCATGAGCTTTGGAATCAATAATTCTCTCAATGAAATCAAAGAAATCACGGGAAAAACTAACCTGCTGCATCTGTATTTGTTGTTCCCATCTAAAAGTTCAGTAGCTGTATATCTGCGAAGTGCCTCTTCAAGGGTACCAACATCCCCATCTATCTCAACAGTAAGATCCATCATGCGTTCATGCCTCTCGGACTTGCCTAAGCACTTCATGCATTTTATCTACATTTATAAACAGTTCACTCAGTATAAATTATTATGAACTAGCAAAAACATCATGAATCTCACAGACAATTAAATACAAAGAAAGTAATGATTGAATATTGAAAGGATCATATACCTTAGATCTAAGATAACCACCAAAAGTTAGTTGCATAAGAGTACTTCCTTCTGCCAAAGACCCAACTACATTTGCACCAGCTTCTTCAAGGCACACAGATTGCATTGCATCAATGGCATGTCTGCAAAAAACAATCATCAATTGAATGGTTAGGGCATTATCAACTCCACTATAATCAACCTATGAGAACTCTAAATGCATTCAAACTAGGACAAAAATAAGGATAAACACAAGTCCATTATATATGATTACAAAATTGCTACAACTACTGGAAGTTCAAATAAATTATACATTTAGTTTCATGAGTAGTAGTACTTGTTTAGTACATAATTTTAGTATAAAATCACAAAGTTGACAAACCTAGAATTTCCTACCACCATTTTTTTTTTTGAAAGGGGGGGGGGGGGGGGTGTGGATGGTGGGGGGAAGGTGGCGTTCACCTGTTTTAATAAACGGTAAACATTTGAGAGAGAAAACAAAAGCTGGAGGAAGTTTAAAAAAAAGCCAAATGGTTTAGGAATGTCCCAGATTAAATTCATTAATAATGAACTTCCCTTTCCCATTAAAAAAATACTCTCTGCCTTTATTAATATAGATACACCAGTCATGAATTAGAAACAAGAAAATATCATGAAGTTTGGCTTATTTAAACCATGCATTTAGATGCATAGAAACCTGAAATTTAATCTGTATAATGATTCATATGTTACGAAAATGTCTCATCTAGGTACCAAGTTAAAAATGACAATCAACCAGCTCAATCCCGTGTGTAGCAAGGTGCTAGGAGGGAGAGACTGTATATCCTAACCTCTGACTTTCTTTACTACATGAAGTAGTCACTCTTGGGACTGGACTTCATCTTGTTAGCAAAGTACTTTGCCACTGTTTCAAGCAATGGCCCTTACCTAGGTTAGAAGTTACGCACCATTAATTGTTATTTAATCATTAGTCTCCTTGAGGCTACCAGAAAAAAAATTGAAAAATCTTCACCAAAAACTTCAGCGTGCAACTAAATATGTTTTAAATCTCTCGTATATGAGTATATCTAAGAATTCTTGGTTGAGTGTAGACATTCACACTCCAATATTTCTTAAAATCTCCCAAGGTATATGCAATGATAGATTTACAATGGGACGCAAGTCAAAAAATTTGACATTTGTCTGGAGGCTGTCTAGACCTGAATTTTTTTAAATTGTAAAAAGAGTTTCAAAACTATTTCTACGGTGAAGGGAATACGAATATTAAGGACAAATAAGGTTGTTGTTCAGAAAATCATAAAATGTGAAACATTTTCTTTCATTATTAAATATAAGATTTAGACTAGGAAGCACGGAATGAACTTTGTTGCATCCATGTCCATCTCTGACATATACTAGATGTGGGACACAACACGTCATGCTTTTCACCTCTAGACAGATTATTTACTACTATTTTGCTCAAAACAGGAAAAACAATTATGCTACTCTCACTAGAGTACTCTCTCCTTCGTCCTTACCCTGTCTACATAATTTTTATTTTTCTCTCTCTAATTCTGCGGTGACAGCCTTCTTTTACACTTACGACCCCTTCAAACACTGTCTAAATATTATTTTTGGTTTTTGTCATTTTCACTATATCACATCTCACCAGGCTGTAAGATTCTTAAATTAGATGCGAAGACAGAACAAGTTATAGAACTTCTTGGTGTGACAGACGGTGGCTAAGGTACCTCCACCAACTGATGAGTAGGAATTATCAGGTCCACAACTGTGTGTGTCATGCAGAATCATAAATCAGTGAGTACAAAAACAAGAATTGAACTGAAGAAATCAGTAACACCAGATGAAATTCTAAACACGACTTACCTTAAAAATTCATGGGCATCTTCTTCTTTTCCTTGACTCAGGTTACCTCCAATTTTGTGTAATTGGGAGAGTATCCCAATTGGAGATAAGGGTGATTTACTTTCTTTTTCCTTGGAAACAAGACTTTCAAATTCACACAAAAAACAAAATTCCTTCTTTGAACCTGAGTAAGACCAAGAACAGTAGCAGCAGATTGGAATAAGGGTTGAATAATCGTATATCCATACAAGGAAAACAAAGCAAAGAGAAAGGGGGCGGGGATAGAGAGTACATCTCTTGGAATGAAGCCTTCGAAGAAAATAAGCAGTAAGGGGTCGTGTGAATGCCAAGCACTGGAGCACCACGTTTGCATAGCAACTGCAGAAATACAACAGTAACATAATCTAAAACGTTTAGGAATCCACTCATATAGGTGGCCGTCATGATCGCTAGGTCAGAAAATGAACTTATACATCATAATCAAAGAGCGTAGCATTCAAGACAAACAGGGTGGCAAAACACGAGTCCGAAGCTTATATGATATTGACATAAAATGACAGAAAACTATCCTGGGAGTGGGAGTAGTCATGGGATAAATTATCAATGCATTGGCATTTTATGAACTATCAAAATTTACGCAGCTGACTGTCTGATTACCCGATACATGTTCACATCATATGGCCACAATACCATATCATTAGTCATTACTCTGTCTTTTTGGTGAAACACTGCAGACATTCTGTAATGCAATGTGATTTTTAATATAAAATTAGCAAAACCCAGAAATATTGGTGATGCTTACATACATGTGTGTGTGTTGCACAGACACATACGTATGTGTGCGCGCGTGTGTATATGTATGTGTGTGTGTATTTCTTGAAATTGATCCTTTATCAGAAATGTTTTATTTGGAAAATTAACTTTTACTATTTTCTATATATTTCTTAAATTACTGTAACAAGCAGCCTATCTGCCTATCATATTTTAGATTCTCTTCTCCCTCCGTAATCAAATTAAGGAAGTTTTTTCAAAAGAGTTTACTGAGATAGGTTAGCCTGTTAATAGTCGAATATGCCTCTGGTTCATCAAGATAGATTTATGGGCTTTCTTATTCTCTTAAAAAAGGATATGAGTTGCTTTTCTTTTCTTTTTTTTTCTCTTCTTTTCTTTTCTTTTTTTTAAAAAAAGAAAAGGTTGTGTTGGTGTTTGGGTAATCAGGTAACTGGAGTCCATCAATACACACTTTAAAAAAATAAAAATTTAGTTTGATCATCTGAACTGATAAACTTGATCCACGCATCAACAATTTTTACTTGATTCAAGGTTTTTTTTTTTCAAATGAAGCACTGAAATGAAAATACTATGTTTTCAATCAACTTACAAAGATTAAATACTAATGAATTGTCATAGTCATCAGTTCAAAGTTTTTTTTAGAGATAGGAGAATCTAAGAAATGTCATAAGTTCGCAGTTAATAGAAATTTTTCCATGTCTCTTTCTACTTCTTTGATTCTATAATTCTCCCTTTTCCTCTGACATACAATCCACATTCCTTCTATTTTACTCAGAACTATCAGCATGTTTGTCTCTAGTCTTCTCTAACATATATTCCTAATTTATCACATTAGCCTGATTCCCATTAAACAGAATGATAAATTTATCCCAAACTTTTCCAACCAGATCTATTTAGACTAAATCCCTAGATCACCAACACTTATCCCAAATCCTGACCTCAAACCTAGCAGCTCATAACACCATGTATGCATTTTATACACAAAAGATCTCTAAACAATAGGGATTGAGGTTATGTTCATCAATAAGAAGCTCAAGGCCCTAGCATAGAGGGGGTTCCTAAAATGAGACTCTCCTTCTGATAGCCGCCACCCCAACCCCCACCCCACAAAAAAAAGAATAATAATAATAATAAATAAGCCCTCCAAATAATAGCTTTATGAATTGTTGGGTACTCTCCTTCATATTCTTCTTCCTTTTTCTTGAAGTAGTCTATATTATTTGTTTCTTATATATCTAATAACCACAAGTGGTTGCATATTTTAAATAATGTGACACAGACATAATTATTACCCAAAGTAGGAAGAAAAACTCATGTGGGCATATATCACCATGATGCTCAAAGAAAAAGCAGTTAGGCTATATATAGTGACAAGATCTAACCGCACCATCACTTCTTCCTGCTTATGCGGGTCCGTGAAGGCCAACTAAATTTTGGACAAGAGCTAAAACCAATTGAAGTTAGGTATAGCATAAGTTTAAGAATAATTGCATCGCTGAGCTACATGAGCATGACTGTAATTACATATAAAATAATGTAATGCAGTTAATTTGTAATACAGACGCCAACCAATCTCAAGCAACTGTTCATGCTGGGCAACATCAGGAGTAATGGCAGTTTACCTATTGCCACAGTTAAGAAGACCACAAGGGCGCAATTCCACCTTGTCCAAGTAAAGTTTAACAAAGAGATCATACTGAAAAAGCATCTGACAAAAAGGAAACATGTTTAGAATCTAAACCACAAGGTTAATGGGGAAAAATGGGTTAGGAGCATGATGTATTAAGCTAAAAAAAGGAAGAAGAGACACACGGACAAGAAGCAAAGAATCAAAACCTTGTGATTGTGTTTGCCATTAATTTCACTTCCAAATGCTGATGGGTTCTTTGAAAGCTTTGGGATCTTAAACTGTTGAGAAACCAATTGTTGAGCAACCCTCCGCACGGATGTTTTTAAGTCATGGCTACCACTTTGTGAAGGATATTTATCTGCAGAAATGTTAGCAGAAGCTGCCTGTACATCATCTAACTTCAAAGGCAACCATGTGGAAATAGATTTTCCTCCATCACTGGACACAAAATGATCAGCAGAAGTTCCAAATGACAAAGACCTTGACCCTCTAGACTTCAATTGCTGCTCAATTTTCATCCTCCCACTGGCACCAGAAGCTGACCTGCCAATGTCTGAATCTTGCACGTCCTTGGGTCTAGATGGACCTATAACCACCTTCTCTGCAGAAGCAGACCCACTAGAACACTCATCGGTCCTAGACTTGGTGTAAGAGTCATTTGATCGTCCAGAAATTCTAGTTGAAAATTGTGAAACATATCCAGAATCAGCATAGAAACCATTGCTCTCTTTGCAAAACTCAGACTGCGGAGAGTCTAGACTAGCACTCCAAAATCCTCCATCCTGATAATCAACAACAAATGCACGTCCACCAGATCCATCAATATCTAAACCTGACTGGCCATTTGTTCTACAGTCAACCTCACCAACACCATCACTCATCAACTTCTGCCTTGAGGTATTTGAAACAGAGGCAGCATCAACAGAAGATACTGGAAATCCAAATTCAGCAGTTGAGGAATTAGATAAGCTGCCCTCGCTAGATGAAAATTCCACTGCTCTCACAGGAGAGTTTACCACATCAACTTTATCAAAAGAGACATCAGCTAGCTTAAAGTAGCCAGAAGATTTATAAACTGTTGATGAACCAGAATTACATTTTGTTTCCATGTTAACTGATAGAGGCTCAACCTTGACATCATTGACTCCATTTGTAATATTAGATGAGGATCTGGGCTGCAAAATAGGCTTTTCAAGGAAGCCACCAAAAGGTTTGACACAGTCTCTATCATCACCCTCCACAGGGACGCCAGAATTAACGGACTGTTCCACCTGTTTTGTTGATGCCTTCAAATTTGAATTTCTTTCTGCGGTATTATAATGAGAAGAGATACTTGGAGAATGGCACACATCCTTGTGACCTTGAAACCAATGACTAATCTGACAGTTTCCAGAGCTGTGTAATGAAAACAGAAGGAATGATTGTCGATGACATAAAAGAAGAAAATATGTTAATATTTCAATTGATGGTCCATACAGCAATTAAAAAAACCCAGCAACAGTCAACTGGTGGGCACAGGAGAAATGAAAGAAAACTTGCAAGTTGTGTACAACATAAGTTATCCGGGAAATAATTGTATAGAGAAAAATTATAATACATTTATAAGCATTAGACAAGCATCAATACACTTAGTCTAACATCAGGGTGGCTTGTTACAAACAGATGTGATCAGCTTCATCAATCATGTTGCACTTCCATCCCGTGCTACATCATATCTAATCAATCAGCTACTTTGGTTATTATACATCATTATTGTGGGGGCACCCAGAGACGTAAAGTCAACAGCAAACAAACTAATCTAATTATACAAAAAAAATTAATATAGAACTGATGGATATCTTAACAAACAGTTACCATACAGCTAAATGAAAGACATGATTTCTTTCACACCGTAAATCTTGGTTTTTTTCCACATTATCATGCTATTTTCTTCTTAGACCCCCAACAAGATCATGCTGTTTTGGTAGGTTTCAGCTTATTGTGGCAGCCTGTTCAGATCGCTATTGCAAACTAAGCTTAAATGGTGACAGTCCCATCCACAAAACAAGGGATCCAAAAACCTGCACGTAGATGTCCTTCTTGCTAAAGTGATGAGCAAGGAATAAAAGGCAATAATGCTATGATGGTTAACTTATTAGCGATACTTTTTAATCCTTTAGTAAACTGTGTTGAGAACATGATTTGAAAGCAATAATGCTATGATGGTTAACTTATTAGCGATACTTTTTAATCCTTTAGTAAACTGTGTTGAGAACATGATTTGAAAGCGCCAATGCACAGTTAAAAAGGGCAAGATGGATATTCTTCTTAAGGGTGACACAGTATTTTAACAAATACCACAAAAATGTACAGCAAACTCTGAACTAATCCCAGTAAGTGGTTAAGGTATATGAGCAAGGAATAAAAGGCAATAAAGCTATGATGGTTAACTTATTAGCGATACAATCCTTTAGCTGTGTTGAGAACATGATTTGAAAGCGCCAATGCACAGTTAAAAAGGGCAAGATGGATATTCTTCTTAAGGGTGACACAGTATTTTAACAAATACCACAAAAATGTACAGCAAACTCTGAACTAATCCCAGTAAGTGGTTAAGGTAGAATGAACAAGTGTCAAGGAGACAAAAGATCATCAAGGAGAAGCAGACTGGAATATGAAAAGAGTATTTGTTCCGATTGAAAAGAGACATTCACTTAGACCACCCTGATCATAAAAAGAAGTGCTTTCTTGATCCTTCTCCCCTAATTCTGAATATAGGTGCCATTTAACCAAGAAAAAAAAAATTATTGAAAGGAAAAACAATGCATATCAAATTACAACCCCTTTTTTTGTCGGATTTCATCATAAATCAACCAAGTTCATCAGAACCAAACGGGCAAAGTCAATTCCAATCAAATGTCACCCATTCAAATGTTCAACTTCATGTTCAACTTCTAATCCACTCAACCTAAATGGGTGAAAGAAAGAAAAAAAACCAATCCAGAGCCTCAAATCCTACAAATCACAACTCCGAAGACAAAATTTTCATGTGTATTGAAGCATAACATTCTACAACAAAAAAAAAGTCCGAATCAACCGACCAGTAGCGCACCGACTTGCACCGCGAGCACAGTTTGGTGGCGGGGCTGCCGCAGAAGGCGCACTCCTTCTCCTGCACGAAAACCGAGGCGGAAGTGGCGGATGCCGCCGCCGCGGAGACTGCCGACCTGTACTCGTGAGCCGACTCCATCTCCGCCCTTTCCGACTCCTCGGAAGCAACCAGGAGGAGCCGCCGGACCTCCTCGATGCGCCTGGCGGCGAGGGTCCATCTGCGACGGACCACGGCGAGGAGGACGGGCGCGAGCAGGGCGAGGCAGACGAGGGCCGCCGCACCTCCTGTGGACAGCAACCCCGCGAGGGGCATTTAACCTACGCCCCTCCCTTCCCTCCCTCTCTTCCTCCTCCACCTCCTCCTCCTCCCCCCCTTGGTACACATAAAGATCAACCCCGCCAAATCCAATCTCCGCCGTCCACTCGGTGGTCCACAAATCCCCGCCGGAGGCCTCACAGCGTCGAATCTCGGCCGTCGATGTCCATGTGTGACGTCAGCGGTTAGGATGAGACAAACGGAGATGGAAGAAGGAGGAGGAGACCGTTTTATTATTATTATATGTATAATATTTCGCGGGTGAGGATTTGATTCAAGTTCTCGGACGTTATATGATACTCCGCGGAGTAGTATACCCCGCTTGGGTTTTAAAGGCTCCCTTGGCGTGAATGCTTCGGAGACCAAAATATTCCCCAACTGTGGGGAACATTAAATCATCACATCTAGAACCGTCCGATCCAGCTGTGATTCATTCGGACGGATGTGATCCATTGTGAATGGAATCGCTTTTTTACAGGTGTGACAGCGTGGATTCGAAGTCGGACGTCCACGTTTTCTCGCACGTGAACGGAGTGTATTCCACACGTGCGCACGAAGAACCCGTGAGATTCAGACGTGCGGAGGTCTGGTCACCGTATGATCAGGGACGGACGGGTGACAAATTCAGAAGTTTTTGTGGCGGTAAATAAATGTTACGCGTCGTACGATAGTTAACTAAGATGCTCTGCGTGTGCGTATGAAATGGCGGAGTACTATATGTTACAGTAGTCTGGATTCGGTTTATTGAGGTGGACCCGTTTGGTTTTTATTGCAGTTGAATCTAATGTAATAAATCTCACACGTATGCTTCAACGCATTCAACAAATCGTCTGTCTAATATTTGATTGTGGTATGATCCTTTTTTTAGATATTTTAATTAAGAGAAACTAATTGAGAATAACTTTGTTGAAAAAACTGATTAGAGAAGATATATTATACATAGAACTTTTTTATAGACTAACCGTTACAAAGGGACCTAAAAATATTAAATAACGTTATTAATTTAAGAGATTAAAAGACAACGATGGTCGGTAGAAACTCGGTGGGCAACTGATTCAATGGTAAGAAGTGGACTGTATTGTTTCTCTCTGGGTTGTTGGAATTCCACGGTTGTTGGAATTCCACGAGCTTCAATAAAAGGACTATTCTATTGTTGTCCTAGTCAGATTTGGGAGCTGTATTAATTGAAATACGGACTGGTTACTTACGTATCAGTTCCGACGGTCAAATATCACATCAACTCGGTGGGGATAAATGATAGGATAAAAGTTATTTATGAAGAATCAAGTGAGTGAAAGAACAATTTATTTTTATTTGATATGAAAAATAATAGGGATAAATTATGGACAGTTGTTTCAATTTTAAAATGAAAATGTGGATATTTTGTTTCACTTAAAAACTGAGTTAGTATTTATCCTAATTTTTTATCCTAATTTTAAAATATAAATATGAACAAATTTGATAGATTTTTTTCTTTTAAAATTAAAACAAATTATCCTCAAAATTTTAACACATTGTCAAACTAATTATGAGATTACAGGAAGATATCTCTCCACATACAGGAGTGTCTAAATATTAATATAGAAGGATTTTGTGTTCTTATATTTGATGTAATTATTTTATATATCAAATAATGTGATATTCAAAAGACACTCAATCTTTTTTTGCAGCCCCATACACTGTGATAACGAATTATATACCACGTATCATAGTGTATGGTTTTATCATAATGTATAGAATTAAAAAAATTATTTATTCATACTGAAAAAATATGCATTTTTTTATCTTAAAAAAATACATTTGTGTATCTCAGTTTATATATTACATCATATAACAGCATATACTTCGATATGAGAGTGCATAATTTTTTGTTAAAAAAAAGAAAAACGGTATAGATTGCAAATGGGACTACAGAAGGGGCTAGATATATCATTTTTCTTTTTTTCAGCCCTAATTTCACTCATATATGTGTTGATAAAAAATCAACGGAGCATATATTCACAATAATAAGATAAATGCTTTAATAAAAATTTTACACATTTTCTATAAATGTATTCATACAATTTCTTAGAGTGTGTGTTTATTTTTTATAAAAACGTATATCTCATTAAATAAAATATATATTATTTTTTAAAAATTCAAAACACATGTACATTATACAAATATTATCTCAGTATCCTAAAGCTGGCTATTATAAACTGAAAGTTGATGGCTTTTGAAAACAAAAATAACTGGTCTGGTTATGGTGGCAGTCAGAGATAGAAATAGTTAAATGACAGTGGCCTGTGCTGGTTGTACTGAAGATCAGCCTATTCATATTTTAGAAGCAGTTGCAATATACAGAGGTATCAACTAAGCTCTTGAAAATACATCACTCAGAACCTGTTTCAACGAATGAGTCTTATGAGTGGATTTACAATTGAAAATCTATTATTCCTTTCTTTCCATAGGTGCCAAATCAATGCAATGAAGCTCAAGTTAGCCACTTGTTCTATCTTGCTTTTTTTTATGAAAAACTCTAGCCAACCATTTCATTTTAATTACTAGAGTACCTTTTTGCTTATGTGGACATCCAGTTTCAATAACAATAATGATTTTTGGGTTTCAACTAATAGGCTCCATTCTAAGCCACATGAGGTGACAATGTTGAAATCCACCATTTACCATTCACTGTCATTTCTACGTTTAATATGTAACCGACCCCTTATTTGATGGAGGTGGTTACTGAGTTTATTATATTTTGTTGTTCTTTCTTTTTTTAAAAACAATCGATTCAACTGAAAGCAATTGTTTACATTAGATACATTAATCAATTCGTCATATGTAGAAGAACTGAAAACAAAAACTCAATTCTATTTTTTGTGAGGAATCCATTTATTTTTTTATTCAATGACAATCATTTCAGGTTAGGTTATTCAATCAAAATAAAACATTTTTATTCGAGTTAAGAATGTTTAATCTTTTAGATTCATTTTGAATCTTCATTTACATTCATACGGTCGGAGTTTCTATTTTGAATTTAGATACATGCCAGGTGCATCTGAATTATATGTGCACATTGTGTTTGCTTACGATTTGTATAATCGTGTATGATGTTGTTTATATAATTATGCATTGAATCTTTTGGGCATATTTAATCTTGCTCAATCATTACTAAACTCATATAAATTTGATTAATGTAATTTTTTTATTAATATGTTTTATGTGTTTTGTTTGTTTTGATGATGTGATTAACGTGTATTTGAATAAGTTTTAGTTGTTTTATCATGTATATTTAAAGATATTTATTAATTATCAAAGTAATGCCTTATAAGCATATGGATCATAATTGTTTCATTTTAATTTTATATACATAATATATTGTATCTTAATATTACAAACATATGGTAATTGTTTTCATTTTTTACGAGGCAGTGATGATAATTTTATAAATGACGTCAATAATACATGTTCATTGGAAATCAGTACAGAAGGAATTGCCAGATGGAGTTGATCAGCAAAGTGTAGATATGATTGTTGCATGTGCAGAAGAGTTTATTTCATCCGTTGGAATGTGTTTTTCATTCAGAAGATGAGGTATGGTTGTTTTATAACAACGTTGCTCATAAGATAGAATTTAACATTGCAAATGTTTATGGGAAAAATGATGAAAATGGGAGACAAATGTTTTTTCACTGGCTTGCTGGCGAAATGAGAATTATTTTTCATTTAGTAAGAATATGTTTAGGCCCGGCATTCGATCAAGACTAGTTGTGGTGCTAGGATTAATATCACTTTGAAGGGGAGTGAGTCCATAGAAAGATTGATCTTATTTCAAAAAGAGTTTTGAATACTAATGATTAAGTTAAAATTAGAGCATCGAAAAGTTTTTGACTCTTGCGTTATTAAAAGCTGGTGGCTAATGACTATGATTGCATATCTTACGAGGAGAATGATGCTAAGAATTATTTATTCAACTTGAGGCTTGCGCAAGAAGAATCCGTGAGGTTCAAACGTGCGGAGGTCTGGTCACCGTACGATCAGGGACGGATGGGTGACAAATTCAGAAGTTTTTGTAGCGGTAAATAAATGTTACGCGTCGTACGATAGTTAACTAATAAGATGCTCTGCGTGTCCGAATGAAATGGAGGAGTACCACACGTTACCCTGGCGGCAGTAGTCTGGACTCGGTTTATTGAGGTGGACCCGTTTGGTTTTTATTGCAATTGAATCTAATGTAATAAATCTCTGCTTCAACACATTCAAACAAATCGTATGTCTAATATTTGATTGTCGTATGATCATTATTTAGATGGTTAAGAGAAACTAATTGAGAATAAATTTGTTGAAAAAACTGATTAGAGAAAATATATTATACAAAGAACTTTTTTTTATAGACTAACCATTACAAAGGGACCTGAAAATATTAAATAATATTATTAATTTAAGAGATTAAAAGACAACAAAATGGGAATCTTACTCAAAAAAAAAAAAAAAACCTGATTCAATGGGAAGAAGTGGAATGTATTGTCTCTCTCTCTCTCTCTCGGGGTTGTTGGATTGTTGGAATTCCACAGGCTTCAATAAAAGGACTATTGTTGTCTTACTTGAAATGCTGACTAGTTACTTACGAGTCAGCTCCGACTTCCGACGGTCAAATAGCACACCATATCTTTCTCACGTCATCACACGGGTACGCAGCGAATAAGTGAAAATATAATAGAATCAATGTGTTTTTTTTCTTTTTTTTTTGGATTGATGGAATACTAGAGACAAATAATATATATGAAATAAAGTGATATATGAATTTCAATCAACTCCTGAAATTAAAATTATTTCATGTCGTTTTACCTAAAGAATATGTAGATCCATTGTCAGATTTATTGTCATCACTTCTAATAAATCACAATTGTCAAATCAACTTATCATTATTTTTTCATCTTTTATAAATCTTTATTCACATTTTATTTTATTCCGAAACAACAAAAAATTTGTTATTATATTTTCCAACGAAGAATAATTCAAAACACAACCAAATACAAAATATAATCATTTTATCCTTATTTATACTCACTTATGTCAGAATAGTTGTATACCTAAGAATAAGTCATATTTTATATACTACAAGTCTACAAATAGAGTTATGGATGTTTAGGGTGTGTTTGGATTTTCATGGTCACATAAAAACAAGGGACTTGAATTCAATATGTTTTATAACATCATTTGTAATATAAGGATGATGTCTGGATCGTTTACACACTCCATTAGTGGATTGATTATTGTTTTAGGGTCCGTTTGGCTCTGGAAACTCAATCAAGTGGTGGAGAAGTAGTGTTTTTGTGCGTTTCAAAACACCAAAAGCATTGTCTGCTAAAGCTACCATTTCAAATGAAATGCAACCGCAAAAAAGGTGTTTGGATGGGAGATATAGTTCTTTGGTGTCTGGAAACACAAATTGATCCCAATCGCCTATTTGAACGGGCCCTTAATATAATATATACTTTTTTTAATGTAGTGTATGAAAAAAAAAAATTTATATTCTAAAAAAGTATGTATTAATTTATTTATATATATATAGTGCACGTTTCACAATAATATATACTCTATGAGACGAGTATATGCTTAATTATAAAAATGTCAAGGCAATTGAAGGATGCGGACAAGATGGTAGGCGAGATGAATGTGTCATTTTCTAATAACAAGATGTCTACTATTTAACCCCCCAAAAAAAAGTGTACTAGTTTACAGAGATGAATGAAGTTTATTGAAAGTGAAAAAAAAAATTAGAACAGTATTAGCCCATGTCAATGTGTGATTACGGAACGACATGTGATAAAAAAAAAAATTTGTTAGATAAGCATTAGGACTTGAACTCGTGACTTTACCATACCAAATGTTGTTGTCAAAGATTAAGCTATGGAACGAATGATGTCTATTTTAATTGGTTATTTTTTAAGATATGGTCCAATCATCATCTATGGAGTCCGTGTTTCTACAAAACTAGAATGCATATCTTTCGGGATATGTTTCCAAAAGTTATTCAACCTATTTTTTTTATAAAAAAAAAATTGATAGTTCATTCATATCCAAAAACGATTCCAGGTGAGTCGAATGGGGGAGAATAGAAGACATAAAAGACCGATTAAGCATAAGATGCACAAAAAAACAAAGCAAAATAAATAGGACACTATCCAGTAAAGAAAAAGAGCGACCTCCCTCTAGATCACACGAGGTGTGCGGCCTGAAAAAGCGCTCCCAGTCTCCTAACACACACGGTTTATTCCTCAATCAGAATCTGATCCCCCAACGCGCTAATGCTTCTTGCGCCCACCAGGTGGCATCCCCAATCCGTGAGCAAATATAATGCATCGTCTCAAAGGTTCTCCATATAGAAATTTGAGCCTTTGAAAATCCGCTCATTCCATATCGCCCATAAGCCCGCTGGTACCACAATGCGCCTAAACCGCCCCCAGATGCCCATGTTGCCTTGATTGAGCGAATGAGTGGTGCTGCCATTGCCTCCCACAACTCATCCAAATTTTGAAAGTTGTAGTTGACTCCCATTGCCTGCCCGAGTCTACCCCAGAATCTCGCCGACATTACACAATTCAGTAACAGATGCTCAATTGATTTCGGTGCCGCACCACATAGTACACACTTATTCAACCTAATTAACAAAGTCGATTGATATCGTGGTCAGTTTTGGTTATTCAATATACACAAATCAAGTCACATCATGATGATAACAAAATCGATTGATATCTTGATTAGTATACTACACCATTTCAGCATATGAAAATTAATTAATTAATTTTTTTAAAGAAAAAAATACACTAATGTATTTTAGTGCATATTTCATTTGTTATGAGAGTATGTACTTGGATGAGCATATAATTTTTAAAAGAAAAAAACTGGTAAAGACTATGGACAGGACTGCACATAAGGCTGGACGTATCGTCTTCACATATACTCCCCTATCTGGATAGATAATCCGAAAGACTTTTGTACTCCTAAAGATGCTTGGGAAACAATAAAAAAAAAAAAGGTGTAAATGCCATTGGGCAAGCTGTTGTGCATGGCTAGCAATGAAACGCAAAATTTTGCAGGGCACATTTACAAGTTAGAGGAGTACAAAAATCCCATATACAAATCGTTTACTTTGCAAAACAGAGAAGGGAACAATAGATCATCTTTGTTTCACTGTTCCTATTCTTCCATGGAAAGTGATATTATTGAAACTAGGATGCCCACATAAGCAAAAAGGTTCTCTAGTAAATGAAATGAAATGGTTGGCTGGAGTTTTTCATATAAAAAAGCTAGATTGATCAAGTGGCTAGCTTGAGCTTCATTGCATTGATTTGGTACCTATGGAAAGAAAGGAATAACAGATTTTTCAATTGTAAATCCACTCATAAGACTCATCTGTTGACACAGGTTCTGAGTGCTGTCGAATCTGTGGGCTGTGGCTACAACAAACAGGAAAATAAAGATGCCTAGCTAGTGACAAAGTTGATATAGTTTTGGACAGATTGAAAAGTTGTAAAGCTTTTTTAATTAACCTTAACTTTTTTGAGTTTTTTTTAATTCAGATCAATATTTGGAAGGAGTTAATGTTTGGTAGAAAAAGTTGTTTTTCAATTCAAAAAATCAATTCCGCAAAAAGCGTTTTTTTTAGATTTTAAAAGGAATCCGTTTTGATTCCGCCGGAATCCGACCCGTTTTCCATTTTGTTTTAGCTTTTCAAAAAACGGAATCGCCCAAACCTCGTTACCAAACGGAGCCATAGTTCTGGACAGATTTTGTATTCAATTAAGAGTGATGTTACACCCTGTCCTTTTTCCACTTAGCCCTCTACTTAGCCGCATCCGCTCACTGTAATGAGCTATACACTTCTTTAAATTTTATAAATGATATCATTTAATTCATTAGAACATATATCTCACATTTTATAAAAACATATATCTTATTATATGAGGTATATGATTTTAAAAAATAAAAACATGTATGGATTGCGTTTGAGATTATAAAAATGACTGGGTGCTTCTTTCAATTTAATCCCAGGCAGTTTGGCTTCCAGTAAACACACTTGTAAAAGCTCCTAAAGATGGCTATTATAAACTGAATTCATGTTTTAGAAGCAGTTGCAATGTATAGAGGTATCAACTAAGCTCTTTAAAATACATCACCCAGAACTTTTTTCTACAAATGAGTCTTATGAGTGGATTTACTATTGAAAATCTATTATTCCTTTCTTTCCATAGGTGCCAAATTAATACAATGAAGCTCAAGCTAGCCACTCGATCTATCTAACTTTTTTTTAATGAAAAACTCCAGCTAACCATTTCACATCAATTACTAGAGTACCTTTTTAAATTTATGGACATCCTAGTTTCAATAATATCACTTAGCAATTATTCGAAAGAATTTTCTAATGGGCCGAAACAAATAAGTGGAGGTAACTTTCCTAGCTTGACCGTAAAGTCAAGCTATGGCCAGCCATGGGTGTAGGCGCAGTATGCGGCCGCCTAAGGCCCCCACCTGGGAAGGACCTCAAAATTCAAAAGCCCACAATAACTCTATATTTTTGTTATGAATCTCAATCTAGCACTCTAGTCTACTGTGAAATCTGATTATTTTTAACACATATATAAGAGCTGTAAATGAAAAAAAAATGTAAGTAATCTCAACCATCTAAAACTAATTTCATTCATCTAATGGTTATAATTCTTTTTAAATAATTATTCTTTTAGACCTATTTTAAAAGGTGGATAATCACCCCTTGATTATCTAACTTTCAGAATATGTTATAAGTCTGAAATTTGTCTCAAAACAGTTAGAGGTGGGGGGATGAGAGAAAATTGAAAGAGGAGATAGAAGTACACCAATGATATGCGTCTTGCGATCCTAAGAGCCAAAAAAAATTACATAGAAACGAAGAAGAAAAAAACCTATGAGACGAAAAAACCAAAAAAATATTTAATCTATGGGCATAATCACACACAGTGTCACATTCAACTTTGCCTTTAGTCACGAATATTTAATTGTCCAACAACATCGTGTTAGAAAATTTTGAATATACAATGTATTATTTCTAAAAATATAGATGAGACAATATGTAAAAGGTGCATTTGATTGTGGAGTGCAAAATTGATTTGGCAAGAATTTAAGTTTTAAAATTGATTCTGCGGAATCTCACCCCTAAGTTTTTAGACTATTTTTTAAAATCTGTCTGCAGTAAGTAGTTACAATAAAACTGTTTGATTGCACAATTACAGAAGACACTTTCTGCAAACATAAAAACTGTCCAATCATGTAATCAAATGCTGTCAAAAAAATAAAAATTTAAGCAAAATATAGGTGAGATGAGATCACAAATAGAATTATAATGTAACTTATAAATTATAACCTTGCATGATGTCACATATTAATATATGTTGTTAGGTCTAACAACATTACCTTATAATTTTTGGAATACATATTTTTATTTTTATTAAAACATATATAGATAATTAAATAATTTAAATTATATTTAAAAAAAGTCAAAAGTTGTGATAGATATTGTGTTAATTTGGTTTGTTTCACGATTGTAAAACTAATTTTTTGTAAATGCTGGATACAATTGTAAAATTGATTTTTTATAAATGCTGGATTTAAAACTGCTTATATAGAAAATCTTCGTAGTTTTTAAATTATTTAATTAAATCTACTTGTGAGAAACTATCCAGTATTTTTATTTAATTACACGATTATAAAACACAACTCGCGAACACAAAAATTTTCCAATCATACAACAAAAACTCGTAAATAATTAAATTATAAAAGCACACAGACAATTTAATAAATGATTGCAAGACAACTGTTTTGAAATCGCGATGACTACATGTGAGCCTGAGCACCCACATAAACTCCATCCAATTCACATCCGCCCCTCCAAACGAACTTCCAAACTCAAAAAGGCAAAAAAATGGCAGCAACCGGTAACCTCCGCTGCGTCGTGGTGTCGGTCGACGGCAGCGAGGAGAGCATGAACGCCCTCAAATGGGCCCTTCAGAACCTCCGCCTCCGACCGCCCGGCGAGGGCGACGGCCCGTCCTCCGATCCCGGATCCTTCGTCATCCTCCACGTCCAGTCCCCGCCGTCCATCGCCGCCGGCCTCAACCCCGGCGCCATCCCCTTCGGCGGTCCGAGTCACGTCGAGGTCCCGGCGTTCGCTGCCGCGATCGAGGCGCACCAGAAGAGGATCACCGAAGCGATCCTGTCCCACGCTTTGAAGATCTGCGCGGGCTCCGATGTGAGGGCTTCGTTTGATTTCTTTTATTATATTGGATGGAGAAGGTTCGGTGAGGGTTTGGTTTTGATTTGGGGTTTTTTTTTGGTGAGATTTTTTTAGGTTCATGTTACGACGAAGGTGGTGGTGGGGGATCCGAAGGAGATGATCTGTGAAGTCGCGGTGAATTTGCAGGCGGACCTGCTCGTGATGGGGTGTCGCGCTTGGGGTCCTATCAAAAGGTGACTTCTTTTCTTCTGATCAATAAAAAATTTGGGAAGTTTTGAATATATCTAATGAAAATGTTTATGATGTAAAACTCTGTTTGAATATCTGTATAGATATTGTGCTTCTTCCCATGAAGTGTTGAAAAATGGTATTAGCGAGTCTTCATGGCTCTAGAAAAAATGTATTTATATCAAGTGATTTCATCTTATTTGGTCTCACTATATATGTCTCATCAGTCATGGGGGCTGATGTTGGGTTCATCATCATCAGTATCAATAATCTCAATAATTTGGTGTTGACATGCCAAATCCTGTCAAATTATAATTTTGTTTTGATCATATATTCATGCGTACCATTAGAGCATCTCTAACGCCACCTGAGTTGGAGGCTTCTAACTCATGTTTGGGGAGAAAATAAAAAAAATGGGCTCCATTGGGCTCCATATATCTAACATTAAACATTCTTCGGCGAGGAAGTTTCCCCACATGTAAACAGGTTGGGCCCTGCCATGTTGGGTAGGCATGGCCTATTTTACACCTCTATGAGGAATGAAACTGTGATGCTGATAATTACGCATAAGGATATTGTTTTGCCCCTCAACCAGGTCATAGTTCTAAAACGTGTCCTAGTGTGTAAGACGCTCATATATAAATATGGATTATTCTTCTCCTAGGTAATGTGAGACTAAATCATGATACAAGCATCACCTTATGTCACTCATCACTTGTTGAGGGGGTGGTGCGCGGGGATAGCCAAGAGACCCAAGAATTGCAAAAGCCCCATGCATTGGTGAGGGTGAGGTGAATTTCCGTGCCAAAAATTTAGTATCACATCACCTAGTGGGGGATATAGCATATGTGAGTACGACTCTTACACACCAAGTCGCATTTTAAAGCTGTAAGTTCAATAAGGGGTGAGTAGAATATCTTGATAGTGAGTTTCCACACCATCAATAGTCCTTTCCACATTCTAAGATGGTTTATATTTAGATTCAGGTTTGATGTCTAGCGCTTGGCTTCCATTATAATTTGATGACTGTGACCCATAAGGAATTTTCTTCTTTCAGAGTCTCCAATTCACTTCTCCAATTGTGCCTTGTTCATGTGCCTCAGCTTAATCATCCCACAACCACCATCCACCTTTATAGTGTAGAACCGCCCATTTTGTTAAGCTGATGTCTCTCCTTTTTTTTTTGGAAGAAGGATGCGTGTACACCACCTATATTTATTAAATACCAGTGGGGAACTCTAAGATGGGAAGATCCAATCCTGTACAAAACCAGAAAAAGGAAAACAAAAGACATACCCAATCCTTTCCCCCATGCCAGGTACAAGCTGATCTTAGACCAACCTAAAACCAGGTGATCCACTCTATGAAATGAGGGACGCTCCACCCTCACTCCCCCCCACAGTTTTTTATTTCTTTCAACTTGCTCAAATTACTTTTTATAAGAGAGAAAACCGACTTAAATATTGTGTGTTGGACCTCACACACTTGAATGACACCACTCTTCTTCCTAGGCTTAGAATTTTTCCTTTCCACCTGGACAATCTCTTTCAAATTTTTCTAACAAAGGGTTCCAATGTTGAATTCTCTGGCCCGCAACGTGCAATGGTTCTCCCAAACCTTTAACATGGAACCTTTTAATGCAGCAAACAATCAAATCTTAACACCTTGTTCTTTGGTGGAGATCTTGGGGGGCAGGCTACTTATTGATGAGTCACCTAGGTGTCGTGTTTTCCCGGACTCGTGGGCACTTTGTTCTCTGATCCAGGTTTTTCTTTTCATTGTATCTCATTCCTGTTTTGTTTCCTTTCCTTTCTATATCTGTAATGTCTTTGTATCCCATTTATTAATATATTTGGTGGTAGATAGACTACCAATTCATTTTAAAAAAAATAAAAATAAAAATCCCAACAGTACATCATTTAATCTTCATTCTTGTTGATGGCTATGACCCAAGTCTTATATTTTTTTTTTTTTAGGATAATATAGAAGAATCTTATTTCAAGAAGCCCCTGAAAAAAGGAGACGAGGGATCTCCTTACAAATTAATTAATAAAAGGAAAATACAATGAATTATATGAGAGCCAATAACGTATTATCCCCTTCCCCAAACATCACCCAAAATAGAGCCCGTTGAAGGCTCCTCTAAAATGAATTTGACCCAATCCGATAGGATTGAAGAAATCACCATCCAAGTGTTTTCCCAATATATTCTTTTATGCATGAAGATGCATTCACTCCAAGTCTTGTTGAATTAAAAAAAATTCTTGTTGAAATTCACTCACAGTTGAACAGCATTTCAAAGCAGTGAGGGAGGGATTTATATTTTTAATATCTTCAGTGCAAAAAGTGAATGTCTTGTTCTTGGTTTCCGGTTTGGGGGTTGGAGCCATAGGTTGATGGTTGACAATAAAAGTTGCAATCACGAGGTCCTAGGTTCACATCCCATCGCTTAAGTATCAACAAAAAAAATCGCTTTCATTTCTTCGTTGTTGTACTGTTATTATCTGTTGTCTGATTGTCATTGTTCGTGGAAAAGTAGCTGAAATGCTTTAAGGTGAAGTCTAGTTAATTTAGGAAAAATCAGAGTGGAAGCAATTTTACTGAGTGGAGTAGCTTTTGCATAGGATAGATCATTTAAATTATGGAAGGTGGTTTCTTGTTCAGTCAAAGGATTACATTTATGAGAAATTTTGTACAGATCAGAGTTGTTTCCATGTAGGTGAAGGGTAGGTAGACCTGCAATTTCTTCATGTGATCAGTGCTATGACAAACAAAATTTATAGTTCCAAACTCTAATAGTAGTGGGCTAAACATGTGTTGGTATTGATGCTTGTCAAGTCATGAATGTGTTGGTTTATGTTTATTATATGCACTTCTGGAAATTTTCTATTCTCAGTTTCAGTTTTCATTCTTTTTGCCACTGTGATGTTAATGACATCATAATTGGTTTTCCAGATTCTTGGATAAAATGAATAGTTTTAAGATTTATTTGCCATATCCTTGTGTTAGATAATGAGATAACAGACAACAACACTCCCCCTCCCCCAACCCCCCGAAGGAGAGAAGAGTGAGATCAATATTGCAAATCTATTGTTCTTTGTCAAATTGTTACTTATAACAAGTTGTTGGCTAAGAAAATTAATACATTTCTTTTTTTTGTTTGTATTTGATATTCATGCCTCTAATAGTGATGTTTTAGTTGGGAAATAAAATTCCTGACCTAAAATTCATGTGCTTCGTGTCATCGGACATCAACCTTGAGACGTGTAAATTTATATGCGCTATTGTGAGTTTCACAGAAGAATTCAAATATTGTACAAGGACCTCTCTACTCGCTATGTACAATCAAGGGGCATTTAATATTCAAGCATAAGTTGTTTGGTGATACTAAATTAAGCAAAATGTTTTGAAGAGCTTTAATTCTCTGAAGCACACTGAAAACAAGAAAAATTAATATATTATGCCATTGAATTGAATTCCGAAACACCAGACTTACATATATGCCTAGAACTACCTTCCGTTGAATTTATAGTTGATCTTTCTAATTCCTATAACTTATAAATAAAAATTCAAAATAGTTTCAGGCTAGTATTGGAATCATTGTCATTCATTTAATGTTATAGGTTGTCTAAAATAGGATGAATACCTTGCATTTGACATTTATACACTAACTTGTATAGTTTTTGGAACAGCCATAACTCTGTGTTTAATTGTTTGACCAAATTTATGTAGGCTGGTTCTCCTGGAGGCTGGTTTATATTAGGTGCAAATGGAATGAGTAATTCTAGATGACTTTGTGATATCCACATGACCAAAGAGGAACACTTTTACAGATACCAATTAGAGCAACTATGTTATGTGGATAAGCAGAAATCAAATGGAACTGTGAAACAATTAGCTAGGAAAATATATTAGAGAAAGCAGGAATATGAATGGAAATTCTTCAAAATTGGAATGACCTTCCTCTGGATTTTTTTGCCTTACAGCCTATAGGATCCATAAAGTCAACTCAATCTGGAAGACATTCTATGCTGATGTGGTAATTAAGATACATCAATTGACAGCCATTTTCCTTAACTCATTTGTGTTTCCTTTTGGGTTCCTAATTTTAATGAAACCTTAATTATGTGATGAAACAAATGAGTAAAAAGAACATTTATCTTGAGGTGCATTGCTTTTCCGAGTACACGCTTACCAGCAGAATCATCTATATGATTAACTAGCCCTATGCTTACATCTGTTTGTCTTCTCATCTTAGGCTTCGTGTTATGATTGCAGGATGTTCTTGGGGAGCGTTAGCAACTACTGCATCAATCACGTGCACTGTCCAGTCATCGTCATCAAGGATACTCCTGATCAAGCGGAATCTTCTGAACAAAAAGCTTAATGCCTTTCTTCCCATGTACCGATTCATATGTCTTTGATGGCACTTTGGTATTCTTTTATTGTTTATAACGCACTATCTTCATTTGGTTTGAATATGTCAATGCTTGAGTGTTGATAGTTT
Organism: Acorus calamus; assembly: GCA_030737845.1. Taxonomy (NCBI): domain Eukaryota; kingdom Viridiplantae; phylum Streptophyta; class Magnoliopsida; order Acorales; family Acoraceae; genus Acorus; species Acorus calamus. The sequence goes on from CM060876.1 coordinate 22,515,613, forward strand.
GTCAGAGTTTGTCCTATTCTATGAAGCTATCAGAGCCAAGTATGATCGCATTTGTATCATGTTGTTGTAAACATGTGCATTATACCTGTTGTTGCCCAATGTTGTCATTTCCTGATTGTAAAAACAATGGATTCCTGATATTCGAATGCGTATTGAAGTCAAATTCTTCACTTTGGATTTGAGTATTGCTGCTGCCTCAGTGTTCGATTTTTGCAGGTCATCGACAATACATGTTCTCAAATTAATTTCATGGTTTGTTTTGGGTGTGTATTGTGTTTGTTTATGCATAAGTATCGATAGGTAAGGGTCATGGTTTATTATAAATAATTAAACATAAATATATCTTGGGATTAACCTCAGGCATTGCAATTTTTCAGAATGGCTGGACAGTCATCCTAGTGAGGAGCATTTACCGGACACAAGCCTGAAACTCTAAAGGTAATTTTAACTTCTACTTCTCTTTGTCAATGCAGATTTAGATTAGAAGAAAAAAAAAAGAATTTATTATTACATGATTTCTGGAACTGGGTCTCTTATTGATCTTGTCCTATCTGTGCATGATTATAATGTCTTTTTATAAGAGAAGAAAACAAAAAACATGAAAATAAAACAAATAAAATACACGGGTGACGATAAACAAGCAGCAAAACCCGTGACTTACACATTGGAGAATCCTACCATATAAAAAAAATGGATTTTTTTTGAAAAAAATTTGTCACCACCTATGAATGTCCAGAAGTTCGTTATCTTTTTTTGGAATGGAATTGTAAAGCTCGTGTGTGGTATTGCCACCGACAAATTAGAAAAATATTACAGTTCACATAACATAATGCAAATCATATAGCCTAAGTTACCATGCATGCAAAATATCTGGACATGCATTTTGGCCTGACTGCATCAGAACAATAGCTTCTACTGCATCATTGAACCAGTAGTTACTTTGAACTTTTGAAGAACTACTGCAAGAGTCAGAATTCCGTTAAATTGGCGGCGTTTCGTTTGGGAGGTTGTATCATTTAGGATCAGTTTGACGTTCATACTCATTCGCCTTCTGTTGTAACTATTAGAAAAATTGTTTTTACATGTGAACATGTTTTTTCATATTTTATAAATAAAATTCATTTTATTAGTTAAATATATACTTCAAAAAAATCAGATTGGGCGTAATATTTTTCCTATAATTAATACAAGTCCAACTACTTTATATGAATATCAATAATCTGTGCATATATATGGTGGTTGTATATATTAAATATCTTCCAGACAGTTTCATGTGGTATACGATTCATAAAATATATGTAATCTACTGATGCCAGGCACGTGAGTACGTGACCATAGAAAATTAAAAGGACCACACAGGAAAAAAATGAGAATTATAATAAATAAATAAATGAATGAGTAAGTTTTTCATGTAGGGGGGGGGATGATGTGGCGTATTCGTAACGAGATTGTCTTCCAAGGAACGCATATCTATCAAGAAAACGTGTAAAACATGTTTTGGGGCTGCATGCGGGGGATTGAAATATTAACTGGGGTTACATGCGGGGGATTGGGGATGTTTTATTGCAAAGGCAGAAGTGGTCGGCGTACTCGTAACGAGGTTGTACTTGTAACGAGGTCGTCTTCCAAGGAATGCGGATCTATCAAGAAAATGTGCTAGACATGTTTTGGAGCTGCATGCGGGGATTAAGACATGCTATGGGGCCACATGCGGGGGATTGGGGATGTTTTATTGCAAAGGCGGAAGCGGTCACCTTCATTGACGGGGTGATGCGTATTACTAGGTAATCACGAGTGGTTGTTCCTTTCTAGTTAGATGCCTCTTCTAACTGGGAGTATGCCGATGCGCGTTGCCCCCTTTTCTTTTCTTTTGTTATTTTATTTTATTTTCGCATTCTATTTTTCCTCTTTTAGAATTTGTAATTCAAATTCAATAATAGAATCGGATAGCATACATCTATATTTCTTTCAAAAAAAAGTTTCATGTGGTATTTCTTTTAGTTTAATGTATAAATGTGATTTTTTTTTTGTTTGATGTAACTCATTTTATATTGCATGGTTGCAAATAAGATTTTTGTTTTATTGCCATTAGAGAGAATTCAGTTTGGAGATGAGATGATTAGAGACTTTTTTTTCCTATGGAATGTATCCCAAACCCTTCGTGGGAATGACTAATCCTATGTGTGCTTGCATTGGCCCACTTAGAAGTTTTTTTAACGGACACATGAGTTAGGAATTGAACACTCGTCAATAAGAAGCAAATCCATGGCGGGTTGCCAACTCACGGCACTATGGTCCTGGTGGGTATAGTTAATAGTTAAGAGAGACTTTGAGTAATTAAGAGTGGGATTTTTTCTTATAGAAGTTGTTTGGGAGAGGTAAGGGATGATTGATTATAAATATCATATTTAAAATATAAAATAGATCAATTAGCTACTTATAGGAATTTGATTTTTCAAGGAGAAAAAGAAAAATTGACTTGTAACTAAGAAATAAAAAAAATGATATAATTGGGGATTTGGGGTTCACATCTGCATATATTATGAGACCATATGTTTTGGGGAGAGTAATTACCTGTGTATCTTAGTAAGTCTTATAACTCATTAATTTAACAATAAAATATGCATAAGTAGATCTGAGGATGCTAGATTGCTAGTTTAGGAGAACCATGTAAATTTTATTTTTTCTTCGTGTATGTACTTTTTATTCTCAATTTGACATGTACTACTGTAAAAGGAATATCTGTCATATTTCATCATCCATTAATCCAATCCTCAAGAGTGTGGGCAGCTATAAATAAATATATAAAAACAATAATGTTTGGCCATATTAATATAAAATCTTGATATAATGCTCGTGACATTGCTACCAGACAAAAACAAAGTTCACGGGCCGGATTCTTTTCTTTCTTTTACTGGCCAGTGCCCCTGTTTGATATCATATTTACGGATAAGCCACCCAGACTTTCCCTATGCATGTATTCATGTAAGCTTATCAACCATCCAAAATAACGTGTGTTTGTATTATATATATATATATATATATATATATAACCGATTAGGTGTGGCGAACGACGGGTGCGGCAGTGATCACGAGTCGTCAATCACGGGTCTATCGCATCGGATGGTCGGGTGCGATTCATATCGACTATTTCGGATGCGATTGACCCATGATCGGACGGCCCATGTCGCTGCCGCACCCGCACCCGCCGTTCACCGCACCTAATCGTTTCACTATATATATATAGGGAAGTGATTACGTGCGGTCGTGCGGTCGGTGCGTCCGCGATCACGGGCCGTCGATCACGGGTCCATCGCATCGGACGGTCGGGTGCGAATCACGTCGACCGTTGGATGCGATGGACCCGCGATCGGACGGCCCACGACCGCGACCGCACGACCGCACGACCGCATATTATCATCCCCGTATATATATATATATATATATATATATATATATATATATATATATATATATATATATATATAGTCGCGATTACGTGCGGTATGCGGTCGGTGCGGTTTACGACGTGGGCCGTCCGATCGCGGGTTCATCGCATCCAACGGTCGACGTGAATCGCACCCGACCGTCCGATGCGATGGACCCGTGATCGACGGCCCGTGATCGTGCACCGCACCGATCGTAAACCGCACCTAATCGGCTATATATATATATATGGAGGTTATTACGTGCGGCGAACAGCGGGTGCGACAGCGATCACGGGCTGTCGATCACGGGTCCATCACATCGGATGGTCGGGTGCGATTCCCATCGACCGTTGGATGCGATAGACCCGCGATCGAACAACCCACGTCGCGGCTGCACCCGCCGTTCGCCGCACGTAATAATTTTCATATATATATAGTGAAACGATTAGGTGCGGCGAACGGCGGGTGCGGCAGTAATCACGGGCCGTCGATCACGGGTCCATCGCATCGGACGGTCAGGTCCGATTCACATCGACCGTCGGATGCGATGGACCCGCGATCGAACGACCCACGTCGCGGCCGCACCTGCCGTTCACCGCACCTAATCGCGAGCGTTATTAACTTGTATGATTAAATACAATCATAATACTTTAAATAAATATGATATCTAGAAGAGATATAAACCCTAAAAATTTGAGTGTTTGTTACATATTGTTTTCTTTTTTTCAGTCACAATTTCAATCTTATATATCTCGTTAACAATTAAAGAGATATATGCTTAAAGAGATATATGCAGCGATATAAATTTTTTATAAATAACTTTGTACAGATATAAATTTTTTATAAATAACTTTGTACAGTTCATTGTAACGCATATTTTATTTTTTTATAAAAATATATACATTATTAGATATATTAGTTTTAAAAACTTTAAAACAAACATGCCTGAAGTGTAAAAGAAGTAATATATATCACATCAGTTTGACATGTTTTACGTTCATGGACAGTGAGTGGCAAGTTTTGTGTTTGATGCAGATCCAGGGATAGAAATGAACTTAATTTTGTACTGGTATAATTTTAGGTAGAATCCAATGGTCTGTCATATCTTTTAATCCAGTCAGCAATTCCAACTGGAGGGGTCAAGCAAGGACATCCGATTCCAATAGGACGTGCAAACTTTACACGTGTCCTGTGTCAGTTCGTCATGTTAGCCAGGTCATCCCCACATTTCATGCATCCTCTCCATGCGCAGATATATAATTACTTGGGTTATATTCAACAATGTAAGGGTAACTAATTTATAATTACTTGGGCTATATTGAACAATGTAAGGCTAACTAATTTAGAACCGCCACAAAAAAATGACATTTCTAATAGTGTAAATGAAAAATATATGCATTGAATTAAATAACTCATGAATCGATACCATTAAATTATTATTATTTTAAATCATAACTCAACCTTGGCATTGTAAACTTATCAAAGAATTAAACAATCTATAAATCAAACTTAATAAAACAATAGATACCAGTCCAGCTTTTGACATAATAATAGTTACTAATACTAAACAGGAATAAAACCTATATAACCCTTTGTCCCTTACAATAATTCACATTATCACGTGACAACTTCATGATCACATACTCTGCATAATTTTAATCTTCCGATAAGACATTGCATAACAAAATATCTAATTCAAAAGAAGAAGCAAGGGTGATCATGTAATTTCCCATCAATCCCTCCACCCTTTATAACCCCACCCCCCCTCCCATTGCATTGCTGGTAGCTCTATACTCACAAAAGTGCCAAACAAAAATGGCCATATCCAAACTCCTCCCCCTCCTCCTCCTCCTTATCTCCACCTCCACCTCCACCGCCGACCAATGCGCCTCCCCTAAATCGTCCGTCTCCTCCGACCTCCCGCTCTTCCACATCTACGGCAAATGCTCCCCCTTCGCCTCCTCCACGCCCGCCCCATCATCGTGGTTCGACACGGTGCACCTCAAGATGGCGCGCGAGGACAGCGCGCGCGTCTCCTACCTCTCGAGTCTCGTCGTCAAAAAGAAAGGCCCGACGTCGGTCCCCGTCGCCTCGGGCCAGCAGCTCATGCAGACAGCCAACTACGTCCTCCGCGCCCGGCTCGGCACGCCCGCGCAGACCATGTACATGGTGGTCGACACCAGCAGTGACTCCGCGTGGGTCCCCTGCTCGGGCTGCGCGGGATGCGCGGGCTCGACCATTTTTTCGCCCTCCAATTCCACCACGTACGCGTCCATGGACTGCGGCGCGGCCCAGTGCGCCTCGGTCCACGGCCAGGCCTGCACCTCGGGCCCCAGCCCGTGCACGTTTGGGCAGTCGTATGGGGGGGATTCCTTCACGGCCACTCTTTCACAGGTAAAGTTAAGCGCATGCATAAAATGAAAAACATTCAAACCCCGTTTGCACCATCGTCAACAGCCTCTCAATTGTTTTAATCTTTTTATCTTCAACTACTAAAATGCATATTATTATAAAAAATAAAATATATATTTAAATAAACCAATGCATAATGTTTTTTAAAAATGGAAATTTTTAATTTTTCATACGTTGGACTAGTAGAGTATATACTATACTGACATAATTATATTGTATTGTTGGAGAGTACACACGGTTAGGGGGCCATTTCTAGACTGCAGACAGAGCTACAAATAGAATGAGCAACGCCAAATTTTGAACCATCTTATGTTAGAGAAGTAAATTTTAACATAAAACTAACATATTAGAGCTATGTGAACCATATTATTAGAGAACAACATGTGACAATGAATTTTGTGGTTATTATACAAATTAAAGGAAGCCATGTTTTACGATTTGTTGAGTTTATTATTGAATTTCAAACTCATGATCGAAGTTTTAACTAACCCAAAGTTAATTTTGAACCAATCACAATAGTACACGTCATTCCATCAATTTTGAGGTGTATGCTATAATTTTTGCAATCAATTCCGTTCAATTCAGATCATCAAATTGATCAAATTTTTTTATGCCTTGATCCATCAGGACTCTCTGACGATGGCGGGTGACGTAATCCCCACCTACTCCTTCGGCTGCCTAACGAGCGTCACCGGAGGTGGCTTCATCCCCCCGCAGGGTCTCCTCGGCCTCGGCCGGGGACCAATGTCCCTCCTCTCACAAACCTCCCCGCTCTACAGCGGCGTCTTCTCCTACTGCCTCCCAAGCTTCAAATCCTACTACTTCTCCGGCTCCCTCCGCCTCGGCCCCCTCGGCCAACCCAAGCTCATCCACACCACCCCCCTCCTCCGCAACCCCCACCGCCCCTCCCTCTACTACGTCAACCTCACCTCCGTCTCCGTCGGCCGCGTCCGCGTCCCCGTCCCCGCCTCCTCCTTCTCCTTCGACCCCGCCACGGGCGCGGGCACCGTCGTCGACTCCGGGACCGTCATTTCGCGGTTCGTGCAGCCCGCGTACGAAGCGATAAGGGACGAGTTCCGCAAACAGGTCGGCGCGGGCACGTACTCCTCGCTGGGCGCGTACGACACGTGCTTCCCCGCCACGGCGGAGACGGCCGCGCCAACGATCACTCTGCATTTGGAAGGGCTCGATCTGGCGCTGCCGACGGAGAACACGCTCATACACAGCAGTGCCACGCCGATCGCCTGCCTCGCGATGGCGGCGGCGCCGAATAATGTGAACGCTGTGTTGAATGTGATCGCCAACCTGCAACAGCAGAACTACAGGGTGTTGTTCGACGTCACCAACTCGCGCGTCGGGTTCGCGCGCGAGATCTGCGGGTGAAGTGGGGAGGGGGGTTGGAGGGGGTTGTTTTGTTGTCTATGTTTAAAATGGAATAAGCGAAACTGATGATGCTTTTTGTTGTTGGAGGGGTGGGTTTGAATCAAGGTGGTTTGGGTTTTTGGTGTTGTGTGTTTAAGACTGTTGTGATTACTTGTTGTCAAGGGAAATGAAATTAAAGATGGTTTTGGCTTTTGGTTAGCATTTGTGTGAAAATAAGATCTTTTTGTATTATAAAAGCGCACCTCAAGATTGGATCTTGGATCTCGTTTATGTTTGTTAAAATTTATAAACTAAAGAATATAGCTTTTAGCTTACAAATAACGGTTGTTTCATATTTGTTTTAATTTGTTAGTGGTTATTTAAGGTAAAAATAATTTTAAAAAGTCAAAATCTGGGTAAATTGTGTTATTAAATTATAGTTTATGGAGTGTTTATGTTGGATCATGACTGAATTTTTTTTTCCGTGTGTTTAGAGATCTTGACTCGGTTATTGAAGTAATATACATTTGAGATTGAAAGTCATTTTTTTTCTTTTCACCTAAAAAATTTATAGATCTCTGAATTTTTTTGAAAAAAATCATTATTTTTCCATAAAAATTAGAAAAAATGAAGCTATGAAAAATAGAAAAATAAAACTTGAAAAAAACAAAAATGAATGAATATGAAGGAAACATTTTTGCATTTCTTTTAGTAGAAAATTTTCAAAGGCATGTGAAAATCCAAGTCATAAAAGAATATATATAGCATAAGATATACTAATGCCCTTAATTTTTTTTTCCCACTAATGACAGTCCTTTCATCTCCTCCCAAAGTCTTCCTCCGCATCCCTACAGTTTAAAAGGTTATTTTTGACAATCATGTAGTAAAAAAAAACTATTGTCCGACTTATTCAAACAAACATCTATTGCTTCTTAATTTCTGCTTATTAACAACTATAACAAAAAAAATAATTATAACAAACATGTCTATTGTTTTCAAAAAATTAAATTCTAAAATCTATAATTAGTAAATTAAAGTTACAACAAACATGACTATCGTGAGTCCCCAATTCATAATTTACATGTGCCATGTCAGGTAGAGTCATGGGTGAGTTGTCGCTTGCCTTGTACTAGGGCGTAAGCATATGAACTGGATACATTTATTCATGTAATATAATTCGACATGTACTTCCATAAGAGTCATGTAGTTAACAAACAACTGTTAGATCATATTAGGTTATCTAATTAATTTGACTTAATTTGTCTTACATGTCAAATATACATTTTTATCCTATATGCATGTAAAAATGTAGGCTTATTGAACCTAATTAAAATGAGGTGCGTCATGGCCTATGATTTCTTAGGTTCAACCAGCCAGTTATACACATGCTGCTTGTTATGATTATCAACCTAGTAATCTGATATTTAAATTACAAACAAACCATCAAACAGTCCACATATTGTTATCCTTGTGACATGTATAGTAGTAGTAAGTGATCCAAACCAACCCAAAGTTTCGTGGGCCTCATTGGGTGAGCTCATCAGTCATCAGCAACAACGTTGTTTGGATGCATGCATAAGCGAAGAATTCATTTGGGTGGCTCTATTTGTGTCCTTATCTAATATCTATAAATACATCCTTTCTATTTGTACGTACTTGCACCCATATATGATTTACTAGTATGCTCCTTAAGACAGCAGAGAAGATAGGATGTGATATAAGTGGAGCTCTTATCAGCAATTCAGAGCTTAGATCAAACCTATTTAAACTTACATAAACACCTTCAACACTGCTTAAACCAATTAGCTTAGAACTGAAAGCAACCATTAAACTAAGTCCATTTAGTATTGTGGGTGTTTTATTTGGGTTGGGTGTGGAAAGATTTAGAGCCCGTTTGGATAGAGACATAAACTATTTTGGGGTTTATACTTCTTCCAAGAATCGTTGACTTTATTAATAGAATAAGTGATTTTCTGTTGGTTGTGTTTTAAGTTATTCTCGTTTAGGATGTAAGTTTGGATGCACGCATAAGCGAATGGGCGCCGATATTTCCACCCACAAGTTATTCAACCCACCTCTCTCCAAAAAATAAAAATGTGGTTTTTTTAGGAGGTGAATCCACTCCGACCCTTTTGACTTTATAAAGTCATCCATTATGTCACAATTGACATCACAACTGGTTACAAAGATCTAAGCTCTTTTGCGACCCGTTGACTTTGTGAAATCGTCAGTTATATACTCTGTTCGACATCACATAGTCGAACAGGTCACAGAATCTAAAGCTCTCTCTGTAACCCTTCGATATTGTGAAATCGTCAATTATGCAGTGTTTGAAAGCCCAACCTTACCTATCCGGTTGAACTAGTTAAACTTTCACCTTCTTTGAATTCCAGTTCAGTTTACCCATATAATTCAAATATATAAAAATCGGTAAAACTAAATCAACAGTTTTTGTGAACTGGCTACGGGTTGATTATATCGAATAGTTCTTTATGCATGAAAATTGTGATTAATCACTTGTTAAAATATGAAATCTAATAAAAGCTTATATTTTATATATAAAATCATGTTATGATGTTAAGTAAAACCTTTAGACAAATATTTTATATTTTTATTTAGTAATGATAATTAAAAAACTATTACATTATAATTATGTCACGATTCAAATCTGGTTGACCCAACAGTTGAACTAGTGACTCTTGACTCGTTCATTTTTCTAGTTTATTAAAAAGTTTGATTTTTAAAACATCATCATTATGTCATATGTCGGCATCACAGAGTCAAACTGGTCACAGGAACCTAATGCTCTCTCTACGACCAATCGACTTGTGACTTAATGGACGACTTGACAAAGAGATATTCAAACACTACATCATGTGATCAGTCCTTCATGATACTGAACAATGCACCATTGTTTGAAGATATCATATCATTGAGAACGCCTTAACATGTGAACACATTATTCAAAACACAAAATCGAATGAGTCGTAGAAAGAGCCTTAAGTCTCTGTGTTCAGTTCGACTCTATGATATCAACCTGTAACATAATGATCGACTTCACAAAGTCGGATGTGTCATAGAGAAGGCATTATATTTCTTCAACCTGTTCGAGTCTATAATGTTAAACATAATATATAATTGATGACTACACAGAGTCAAATAGGCAACAGAGAGGGCATTAGTCTCTATGATCATTTCGACACTATAATGTCGACCTGTGACATAATGGACGACTTCACAAAATCGAATAGATCAGGATGAGTTTACTCCTTAAAAAAAATCACATTTGATTTTTTAAGAGGTGGGGTGAATAGCTACGTGGGTGGGAATATCGGTGCCCTAAGCAAAGACCCCGCCCAGAGAGTCCGCTCAAGCTTCGTCGTTCAGTCCTCCTCCAAAAAGATCACCAATCGAAAAACCCTACTCCCCGAGTTTCTTTTCCCGGATCCGCCATGGCCAGGGATCTGTGGTCTCTGGTCTTGATCTCCCTCTTCTTCTCCGCCTGCGCCGCCACCACCTTCCGTCCGATATCCGACGGCCACAGATCCGCCGCTTCCGAGCTCTTCGTACCGATCGATGGATCGTATGGAAGGTTAGAACCGAAAAAGTTTTAGCGATCTATGTAATGAGGGTTGGATTGATAAAAGATCCGATTTTTAGGGTGTGAACATGTAGATCAGAAGTCTTGCATTTAATTTTCGATTTAATAATATTATTTGAAAGTATCCATACCGATAATTTTGAAGACAATAATGCTTTGATGAATTGCTTCTTCTGCTGCATTTGTGTAAGACATGTAATCGACAGTTTTTTTTTTGTCTAATTGAAGACATGATGAAAAATGTTGTTTGATACTTTGATTAAAATAGTTTTGGGTGATTGCAAGCATGTAAATCATTGAAGATAGGGAAAATTAGATGTGCCGGACCAGAAGCGTGAGGAAGGGTTTTTTTATTCAAATTTCCTTAACCATGCGTATGGGGAATGGGTTTGCCTGTGATTGAAGAGATTTGAAGAGGTTTTCTTTACGTCAAATCTTCCTATTCAAATTGTCTTGGCGGTGGTGTGGGCCATCTGGCTCACCCGGAACTGTTCCATATTTTATGGGAGTTGAGAATATCTGGGAGTCGGCAGTCAGGTTCATACAAGACTGGGAGCGCGTTCCATTATGTATTCGGGTGGCCGTCTTTTTATTGAGGATTAGTGTTTTGGGCTGTCATCTATCCCTTATAGATTTCTCGTCTATAAGGGGGCGGTCACGGGGTCTTTCCACTGCTTTTATGTACTTTTGTTGAATATTTGGGCTTCGCCCTATTTTATAATATGAGCGGATGCCTAATATTTTTTTCAAAAAAAAAAATAAATAAAATAAAACCATGCCTAAAAGAAAAAGAAGCTAGGTAAGAGTGTAAAGGAAAAATTTATTCAGCCAATCCCACCCCAGTTTATTTGGTTGACAAGGAATTAAAGAATTTTCAAGGAAAGCTGAGCTATATGGACAAAATTTGAGATTGTCTATTAAGTATCCTAGGTGCCTAATAGGCATAACGTGGGAGCTAACTCACTGATTCTAAATAGGGATGAGGGATTTGTGGAAGTATAATTTTTCTTACCGGCTTTTCTTCGTATTTTTTGTTTTTAACAATTTGACAAGGAGCAACAGGCATAAAATTTAATCACTTTCCAAATAGTTACATAGATGTTTTGGCAGAAAATACAATACATGATATTTCTATTAAACATTTATATGATTCATGAAGAAATTGAAAGCAAACACCACTACAGGATCACCAAAGATGCGTGATGCCTAGGAAAGGGAGTCCCCAAGAAGTGGAGGAATGAGTCCGAAGTGCCTTAGATGAAATGCTGACTACTGAAGCTAAAGATAAAGATTGTTGGAGTTGAGTGATTTCAAAGGTGGATGAGGCTCCAAGTCTCTTAACAAGGTGTTAGTGGTCACAAGAAAAATGTCAGGATGAGCTGTGCCAAAGAGACCACCGTTTCTTACTTTTAAAGTTCCACAGAAACCTAAGTGGACTAATAATATGGATACAAGGGAAGAAAAACATAAAGGAAAAACACGGCCTGAGAAAGAGGCATAAGCTCGCCCAAAGGCAGAGGAAGACTCATCATGGCAGCAAGAAAGAAGGGTGGTCCCCCCTTCCAATTTCATATCTAGGTTTTGTTGTATTCTCAATAAGAAGGGGAAAGATGTCTTTGTAGCTTTATTTTGTATCTCTATTTTGAAGGTATCCTGTGTCCTTTACTCTCTTTTTTCAGATTTATGCCACATGAAAACATTTGGTGAATATCCCATCTTGCTCGAACATTCCCACTTCCTTTGTCCTAGGAAACTCCCAAACCCTAGATCACCTCTAAAAAAAATGATAAATTGATGTTATGACAAGACCCTCTCAGCCTCTCCCCTCCGGGTGAATCTTTGCCCCTTTCTCTCCCATTGGGAATGTTTTTCTCCATCATTAGATGATTTTTTTTCCTTTTTCCCCTATCACCATCTTACTAGATCCATTTATGTTTTATGAAGTTTTGATGACAAACAAATCATAGGTCATCTTGGTACAACACATCCCAACATTTTTCCTTGCATTTGCGTTCATTGGCATCTTATCAAATGTCTCAGCCTAACCATTTTCGTTTTCTCATCCCTGGTAATCTTCAACTTCAGATGTTGGTTCCCCCATCCGGACTTTGTTTCTCCATTTCTTGGTGGTTCGACTTTATTTGCACCACACATGTTCAGTGACAATTGTCATCATTAGAATATTTAATCGGAAATCTGTTCGCTTAGTTAATAGTGTTTGTCTTCAATTTCTTAATGGATCTTGTGACTGTTTGGTTTAATTTCATGTAACGGTATTTGGCTATCTTGTAATGACGACTAGTGAGAGAGATGATTTCAAAAGAGAGTTCTTTTTTTATATATAAAAAGAGACTAAAAGTCCTTAACACAAAATATTCAGATAATATTAAACCGACAATTATCGTGGTCATTTTTTGTTAAATTGAAATGTTATATATAAACTTAAATTAATAATGAATCAAATTTGATCAGGGTATTGCCGGATTTGCTCATCAGGTTGGATCCAAGTTAGGATATGACCCATTGACAGGCCAGGCAGAACTATAAATTTTGTGGGCCTGTTTGTATTTTTTTTTCTTGTTGGGGTTGCAGTTAAGGACTCTAGATGCCTATCAAGAGCAATAGTAATCGAATTTTATGTTTTTTCAGCTTGGAAGACACCTATGAGGCATTAAGAACGGTTCAGATTCTCAAAGTAGACAGAAGCATCGACATTAGTCCACACACATGCCCAGTAGTTTCTGAGATCCTTAAAGATTCATCTTCACAAACGAAGGATGTTTACTATGCATTAGGAGTTAACAGCATCTTGGGTTGCCATATCGATTCTGGAATATATGAGGTACTTTTTTCCTGTTAAAATTATTTTGTTATAATTACTAATTTTAAGTTATTTATTGTCTACTGATACAATTATATCTGCTTCTCTGATTTTGTTTTGGTTAAAGGCTGTCATCTCGAGATTACAAAGTGTGATTAAGGGTGCAAACTCATTGTATGACTTCTACTATTCCATCAAGGGATTGCTTGTTATCAAGGTAGCTATTATTATGAGTCTAGTAATCTAAAATACATCATGTTCAGATTCTGATAGATGACATCTTGGTTGCTGTATCGTCCTCTGTCCATGCAGGATCAGGGCATCAGTGTGGTTCTTGAGAATGCAGGTGATGCCTTCCACTCGATCAAGGTAATTCAAATTAATGTGATTTGTTCTCTTCCTTGGAATCAAAGAATGTTTTGTACAGAGGATTGGTAAATTTCTTTTGCAGGCTCTCAGTCAAAGTGGTGGAAGGTGGCGGTTTAGTTCTAATGATGCTGAATCTAGTACTTATGCTGCTGGTAATAATACTGAAATCTTGGAAATTTACATAATCTGCTTGTATTCATCTTTCCTTATCTCCCTTCAATGAAGAAATGCTGAAAGTAGGTCCGCAGATGAATAATTGTTTTTGTATGCACTGAGCCATTGACCCTGTTTAACATTGGATACGTCCACAGGGTTGGCACTTGAAGCGCTTGCTGGAGTTGTATCTTTGGCTGATTCTGATATTGATCAGTCTACGGTAAGACTTTCCAGATGATGGTGTGCAATGATTTTCTCCCTTTATACCTCACCGACTTAGATAAACATTGCAATCTGAGTGGTACCTGGAACAAAACTGTGTTTACATTTCCATTTCTGAAGAAATTTTTGGAAGTTCCAGGAAAATGAAATATTATGTACCAACATATTGTTTATAATGCTGAAATGTCATAGAGTATAAAGCAACTCTCACATTATCTGGATTGAAGCAGGTTGAAAAGTATATAGCACTTGAGTTCATTTGCAACTCAAAGCTATGTCTCCTGTTTGCTCATCACTCAACCTTTGAGATTGATAACTAATTTCCCTGTACATGTTTAACTTTTACTATAGATGATTCACTTCATAAGATAGTACTAAATCTTGAGTATGTATGGCCCCAAAATCTATTTGGTACTGAGAATGAGGACCTAATGAAGATTGAAATGGTTCAAAATTGGGGAAGAATCTTCCAACTTGTGTCTACGGGTGTTAGTAGTATGCACAGCAAAAAAAAGACTTGTTTTTTGCTTGTAACTGAATATTTTGTTATATGTTAGATGTCAAAGTGAAGATCACTATTTAGGCTAATTTCCTAACAGAATTTGGATCCTGGCTTTGGTTTTGTTGTTTACTATTTTATTTAATGAATCATAACTAGTGTTCATTGGCTTATATGCTTTGGCAACTTCTTCCTTTTCTTAATGAAATCCAGGTAGGGTGCCTACCACTCAATAAATAAAAACCTAGTGTTCATTGGCAATTCTTTGAAATCAAATACATGCTTTGTTTGATTGTGCTTTTTCACACTGTAATTCAGATTGCATGTTTCTAAACTTGTGCTTATGTGTTACTTCTTTACAATGACTTACGAAGTCATGTTTTCTGATCCAATTTCCTTGGCAGATCGGGATCGTTAAAAATGATATTAGGAAGCTGTTTGATAGTATTGAGAGCTATGGTATGTGTAGTCATTACATTTTTATTCCACTTTTACATTGACCTGTATTGCTTTCTGTATGTTGATTTTAAGTTTTTAATGTGGACGACATGTACTTTCTGTATGTTGATTTTAGTTTTTCCTGATGTAGATGATGGAGCTTTCTACTTTGATGAGAAGTATGATGCTGAGCACCAGAGCCCTCTTTCAACTTCTGCTTCAGTAGTACGAGGTTTAACTGCATTTGCAGCTGTGACGTCTGGCATGCTAAAGGTGTGAATTGCTATGCTTAAAGCTGCATGATATATTTTCTTAATGTCTCTTTGTTCTTCTCTATTCATTTCATTTTACTAACTTCTCATGCTTTTTTGGATTTACAGATTCCAGGTGACAAAATTTTGGGATTAGCAAACTTTTTTCTGAGTATTGGAATTCCTGGAACCACGAAAGACTTCTACAACCAGATAGAATCATTAGCATGCCTGGAAGACAATAGGCAAGTAAATTTTTTATGTTTTAGAATTTAACTATGATGTTTGTAATATTTGGGACTCTTCAGATGGTTTTGTCCAAAAAAAAGGCTTGATAAACTTTTACCCCCCGTTTGTGTAACGGAATAAGGGAGTATAAGGGTGGTATAAGGGTGGTATAAGAATGGATAAGAAAAATAGTTGTTTGTTTGAAGGGTATAACTTGGTATTACTAAGCCAGTTTAAACGAGTATAAGAGAGTATAATAATTCTAAGCAACCTCTATGATAAGCTATACTCACCTTATCTATTCCCATGGGCCCACATGTCAAATCAATTTTTTACACCTCATCACATCAAATCACCTATCAACACCTCTTATACATCAATGGGCCCACATGTCAAATCAACTTTTTTACACTTTATTTATATTTTATTCTTTATCAAACAAACAATTCAACCTTTATTCTTACGTTTTTCAATGAGAATAAAAAAAATACAACCAAACAGAAAATCTTTTATTCTTGTAGATTTGTTATCTATGCTGGCATAGTTATCTATCCAGAATAACTCAATTCCGCTATCCAAACGGGGGGTTAGAGTTTCAGTTATTCCAAGTTGTTAGTTGTTACTATAACCCTTGCTCATTACTTGCATAGAATAAATTGAACTATTTGACTTTGCTCCAACAGGTCATTTGAAGCTCAAATAGTGTGAAGTGGAACAATAAAGCACACAAATGCTGTTGATGGTTCACTTCTGTTTATGTCATGCCTTGGGATGTCACTTTTTTTAAAAAACAAAATTTAATGAGACAAATATCATCTTGACCGTCTGGAGATTTGTTATACACCTAGGAACATGTCAGTTATTGGATGAAGTTTATTTTGATATTGGAGACATTTTTTTCTTTGGATAAAGGATTGGAGTTTCATATTAGAAATATCACCCATCGCACAAAAATGGAGATGAGGGGTCTCTGAAAAAAGAAAAGATCAAAATACAAAATAGATAAAGGAAAACAAAACACGATAGCAAAGAAATCCTTCAAGTTACATCCTTTGAAGATCTAGCTGATGGGTAGTTTTCATTTCAATTTGGTTGCTTTTTGGATTATCATTGGATTATGCATCAATTAGCTCAAGAGCTTGTTTCCTTGTCCTTCTGATACAGATTGGCTGTTCCCCTGATTCTGTCACTTCCCACTGCCATACTTTCATCTACTTCAAAGGATCAACTGAAGGTGTGGGATTGTTTTCTTTCTAAACTTTTTCCTCTTATATCATTGTATTATTGAGCATGCTTGGTTTTTTCCCTACAGGCAGTACTTCTGAAAGCAGTTGTAAGATAATTTGTTGACCTTTATTTACATTCAAAAATCTGAATGCTATGATGCTTAATTAGTATAATTAGCTTCACATGGGTAAAACTGTACTTGTAATGCTTAATGAATATAATTAGCTTCACACGAGTAAAACTATACTCGTAATGCTTAATGAATATAGTTAGCTTCATATGAGTAAATCTATACTCATAATGCTTAATGAATATAATTAGCTTCATATGAGTAAGATTATAGTCGATGATAAATTTGATGATGTTAACTTCAGGAGGTTGCAGGGTATGTTGATCATGATGCCATGCTCGATATGGCCAGTATTAGCTGTTTACACCTGTTTGGCTAGTAAATAATTACTTTATAGTGGGCAGGAATGATATGCTGATAGCAGCTTAGTTATATTATATTGGCAACAAAAGAAGAAGCATCATATTGTGGATATTCTGGATATAATAGTCTTTCCAATTCTTCTCATTCACTTCAGGTTAAAGTGACCACAGTTCTGGGGTCTCATTCACCTCCGTTAACTGTCAAACTCGTGCAAGCTTCTAGACTTGATTCAAAGAGCAGCCCTGTACTTTCCCATCAGGTATAACATGGCACATAATTTGAATAATTCCCTTTTTCTTTCATCTTTCTTTTTTCTTCAGTAAGTTCCATATCTTCGCTATTCTCAACACAAAAAAAAGTTCCATTTCTTTGCTGGATTTTGGTCTGTTATCTTGGCATGCATTTTACCAGCTCTTACTGATTTTGGAATGATGTAACTCTCTGTGGGTTCTTGATATGGTTTTATATGATGTTTTGTAATGCAGGAACTCAAGTTTGATCCAGAGAGCTCATTCCATTCCTTGGATATTTTACCAACAAGCATGGATGTTGGTAAATATTTATTTGTTTTCGAGGTAATGGTAGTGTTTTTTTTTTTTTTGATATAATTGTAAAGGTTTCCTCCGTTAGTTTATAACTCTTCCTAATGTTCCTGAATGATTCTGGATGATGATACGTGCAGCTTTCAGTACATGATCCCGAGCATAAACATGTTTATGCTACTGGAGGCCAGATTGAAGCATTTATATATTACACTGGACTCATCAATATTGAAAGTGCAGAGATTGCTGTTCTGGATAGTGATGTTGATGCTGTCGAGACCAAGCAAAAGTAAAATATTGAGCTTGTATTTTTTTTTCTAATTTCATTATTTGAATTTATGATTTGCAGTGATGATCAAATGCCTATGAATGGTGATTAGAAGAATGCCTTTAATGTATATTACTGTCGCATTTTTATCCACAGCTATGGGCATAAATTAGACATGAAGATAGTAAATTGTCTGTCTCTCATGTATTGTCTATGCAATGCAAGATACATGCTCCTTTTGCAGATGTAAATAACTTTAATAGTAAATAAGACAATAAAAAAATTGAAGCTTTCATGTGATTTAGTAAATTTATTTTGAGAGCACTGACTTTGTGGAGAAACTAATATTAAATAAGTTTTCATGGTAGCACTATCATGCTGAATCGAGTAAAATTAGAAGAAGATTAAGCTAACTGGGATTATTTTGTGGTTTCATGTTTCTGTATCCTTTTTTTCCAGGTTGGATTTATCAAAAGACAATGTGGTGTCACTCTCAGCAGACCATCTTCAGAAGATAATCTTGTCTTTTCAATTGACCACTCCTCTTGGCCTTGCCTTTAAGCCGCATCAGGTTCGTTGGTTAGTGCAACCTTCCATATGCTTGTTTTCTTAAGTTGTTCATGGTGGGACTCAAAATATTTGATCACAGGTGTTTCTTAAACTGAGACATGAAACGAAGGTCGAACATATGTTTGTATTGAAGAATTCTGGAAAACTGTTTGAAATAAAACTGGTACAGTATCCTTACCAAGGCTAATGTTTGCTTGTACACAATGTCATTTATAATGCTTCACTATGAAATAACATGTGCACTCCTCCGTGCTATTTCTTGTTGCAGGATCTTCTTGCTCTGGTTGAGAAATTTTATTATCTTTCAGGGAAATACGATATTGAACTTACAGTTGGTGATATTTCTATGGTAGGTCTTCTTCTTTTTTTTAATCATCTTTCTAGATCTCATAGTGGGTATCACTAATTATTTCTTTCTTCTATGCTGCAGGAAAACTCATTCTTAAAATCCCTGGGGCACATTGACCTACAGTTACCTGAACCTTCCGAGAAAGCAACACATCCTCCTGTGCCACTGCTTGACCCATACTCTCGGTTTGGACCAAAACCGGAGATATCCCACATCTTCAGGGCGCCTGAGAAGCGTCCACCTCAAGAGCTTTCTTATGCATTCTTGTCTGCTACTCTTCTACCATTTTTGGGCTTCTTGATCGGGGTAAGTCTCCTTTTTCCCATTGCAAATATCCACTCACTAAGTAGACATTGTGCCTATTGTGTTTCCATTCAGGTAGTACTTAAAAAACCCATGAAAATTTAAATCTAGCCACTGCAGTATTCCCGACCTTTGCAAGCACAACATAACCATTGTTTCCTGGTGTATCATCCAATTTATCAAGTATTTCACTCAGTTATCTGATTATTGGTTGATCTATTTGGCAAATCTATACTGATATTAGCTCTTATGGAATTCTATCATTTCTTTTGTTTTAGATTCTAGATCAAGTCAAATCTATAAAGTTAGTTTCTTTAGTTATGGAACTGAATTCTCAAACTTATGAATGACTTGGTAGATTCCTGTGTCATAAACTTATAATGCAACATCCATTTATATCACGGTAGTTTAAATTTATATCCAAGTCATTGTCACCTGTGTATGTGTGTGATTATTACCTAGGATGTCTACTAGATAACTACATTAATAGTACATTACTAAATGGAACTCTTCTTTAGTTATGGAACTGAATTCTCAAACTTATGAATGACTAGGTAGATTCCTGTCATAAACTTATAATGCAACATCCATTTATATCACCGTAGTTTAAATTTAGATCCAAGTCATTGTCACCTGTGTATGTGTGTGTGTAATTATTACCTAGGATGTCTACTAGATAGCTACATTAATAGTACATTACTAAATGGAACTCTTTAGAATGATCCATGCATCATACTCAATCTACAATCAGAGTATCATGTGAGTTAAAAATTGTATCATGTGGCTCAAAGATCAAACAATTGAACAACTTTTGGAATGATCTTACTAGATAGCTGTCAAAATGTCTTTGTTTGGCGGAGATCCAAATTTTGGTCTTACAGTCATGCTCCATGATTCTATGTATTTTAATTAAATTGATTCCATGCTGGCTAAATTTTTTTTCAGCCTTGCCATTGAAAAGCCTTTGTTTTTTTTAATTAATGAACTTTTTTTCCCATACTCTGATTCAAGATGAATATGTCATGTTTCTTTTTCCTCTGTTTATCTCCTTGTAAACAGTTAATGAGATTGGGGGTGAACTTGAAGAACTTCCCCTCAGCAGCCTTACCCGCCACATTCTCGAACCTTTTTCATGCGGGCATTGCAGGAGTCCTTATTTTATATCTTCTTTTTTGGCTGAAGGTATGCTCACCTCCCTAGTTTGCACTAACTTTTCATTATACCTTTCTCCTTCTATTTGGATTTTATCGATTCAATGTTTTTCCATCTACAGCTGGACCTTTTCACCACGTTGAAGTTCCTTAGTTTCCTCGGCGTCTTCTTGGTATTTGCGGGCCACAGGACTCTTTCACAGCATGCCTCGGCATCGGCAAAGCAAAAGTCTGCATGAGAAGATTTTTAAGTTATGTTCTTTTAATAGTTAAATTTTGTAGGCCTTTTACTATTAGACTTTCCTGACAAAAGGTTTTGTAGAAATGTGTGAAAAGAAGTTCATTTTAAGTTGATAAGGATATCTATCTATGTTTTACTAGCTCCTTTTATTCAAACTTTGAAAATTAATATGATGTCATGACAGGAAGTCCCATTTAACAGGGTGGAATTTGATTTGAGTGTCGTGTGGATTCTGTGGTTGGAAGTTCGAAAGTAGTACAAAATTGTTTTCAGTTGTGCATGTGATGTTGGCCAAAGTTGTTTTAACATGTATCCCATCATAAGAAAATGTTACACTTGGTCCATTTTATCATCTAATAGTCTACCTATGTTTTCATTTTTTTAAATTTATATCTCATCCTTTTGTAAAAGTGGAGTATATACTCGAATTAATTGAATAATGTTATTTAAAAATATAATTTTTTAATGAGGTATATAACTTACTACAGTGAATGGAGGGAGCTAACGAGATATATAGGATTGCATTTAGAAATGAAAAAAGACTTAATGTTGCAGCTCTCATAATCAAGTTTTATTAAGCTATTTTATTAAAAATTATATTTTTTCAATGCATTTTCCAACGTAGAAAATTGTTTTTGAACTTTGGACATGTATGGGACGTGTATCATGTTGTCATTTTTCATGTCATATAGGTACAGACATGACATGTTCATTGAATTGTTGTGTTTTTAAGCAATATTTCCTAAACTTGTAATCAAGTATATACTAGATTAGAAAAATATTTTAAAAATGTGAAATATTTGATTCAAATACTTTATTTTTTGTGAGAATGTATTTCATTATACAAATATATCAAAACATGTTGGGATATGCAAGACTGATCTCATGGATGACTATTCTTAAACCTTTGCCTCAGCGTTATTGTCTTTTTCTCTTCCAAATTCTGATATTCATTTCCAAAGGCCATCTTTGTGGCCAAACTCCCACCACCATTTCCATCTCTAGTTGATATGGTCCATTTCTTGAACTTCCCATGGTCACATTTGGAAAGAAAATTTGGACAAACTGATCTTCGTGCATAGAGTTCATCCCCTCTTGACTAGGTTGCCAATCTGCATAACTCATGACAGTTGGGACTTGGATGGATGGAGCTTTCAGTGGGTCCCTGGAAGGAGAAACATCACAAAAATATAATTGGGGTGAGTATGGAAAACATATTTATGTGAATGTATTTGAACATAACTTGGTTGGTATGATATAGATTTTCTTGTAAAATAACGATAGAGACAATCTTATATCCAGCACTTTTTATAGTTTTTTTTTTGTATTATAATTGTGTTCTAAAGATACGTGATAAAATAAAATAAGACTGTGATATATCAAATAAAGCATATACCTCGTGTAGAATAAACATCACCCTCTGGAATTTGAAATGTTGGAAAGTTGCAAATAAAAAAAAATCAGGAGCTTCAGAGGTAATGTTCCTGGATCCTTGTTGACTTCTAAGAAGAATCAATCCCTTTAATTTTGTCCCCCCTCTCCATTGGATGCTGAATTTTGATGCACGTTAGTGAGCTTCTTTTTCACATTTTAGGTCACCCTGAAACTTTTGGGAGGTGGCCAATTTGTATTCCACTATGATATTTAACTATTTATTGGAGTATCATCTATTTAGAATGGGGAAAGGTTTGCTTGTTTGTTTATGTTAGGAAAATGATATGTTTAGCTCCATCTGCGGATCCTGATTGTTTTTTTTTTATAAACTATTTACTCATTAATCAAGTATATACTGTTATAAAAAAATAAAATATATACCTAAATTAATTGTACATGTTTTATTTTTTTGAAAAAAATTAAAATTTTATATTGTATTAGCATTTTTGTAATTGTCTCTAATAAAATATGTACAGTTATATATTTCAATGAATTTAATAGTATCATATATAGAAATTGTAATTTTTTTAATAATATATATACCTTGTTACGATATTGGAGGGAGGTAATGAGGTATAAAAAATGACATTTTAGATTCTAAAAAGGGCCGAGTGTAAAATTTATCTCATGTAAAGAATAGTTTAAATAAAAATAAAAACTACAAGTCTTATTCTGTTACATGTTGTGTAAAAACATACCTAACAATTAGATAGACATTTTACAAAATTATATTGCATGCCTACCATTATCATAAAAAATAAAAAACACCAACTAGATAGACCTGGTTCTAAGATTGGATTTCCACCTGAAATCAAATTTAGAAGGAAAATGTTAGACTCAATCATTTTTATCAACTAAAACTCAGACCACATATGTTTTCATATTTTTTTTAAATAATAAACATTACCTAATGATGTATATATTTTAATAAAAAGTGTATGTCGATCTATTTCGAGTTGAATGAATCCATTATTTGTAAGTTTTTAAAAAAAATTAGTAAGATATATTCTAATGAGGTATATATTTCATTAAATCTGTAACGAGGTATATAAAACTGTAATTTAAACTGATAAAAAAAATCGAGTGTAACTGCACTCAACTTAGAATAATCCAAAAGATAGTAATAGATTTTGAAGAAAAGAAAGGGGCAAGTGCTTTGCTCAATACCGTTTAGAAGGTTGAAGAGTTATTTTTAATGGTCAGAGTTATCTTCAAATGTGAATAACAAAAATCAGGAACTACCCAAAGCTATCAAAGTCATGATTAGTGCGCTTAGCCTAGGCGTTTAGTTACTTAAATCTAGTACTTAAGCTAAACTCTTAGCCTGTCAATATATGGATACATTGAAATCCATGTCTCCTTTTTAAATCATTAGATTTGAATATTAATTTGTGGATTCTGATCTCTTCGTATTTGAATCGGTTACAAATAAATATGAACATTAATTAGATGATCCAATAATATATTACAAAAATTAAAAATTAAAATAGAGATTTCAAAGTTTATTATTTCTTCCAAATCAAATAAAGTAGTTATTCAAATTTAATAAGTCATGCAAGATAATAAATATGGATAATATGTATCATAGGAATATATATAAATTTATAATATGTATTGATCTCTAAAATTTTTCAGATTAGATACAGTAGACTAATATCAGATATTCAAATATTCAAATAATTTTTATTTTTCATATACATATTTGGAATAGAAACGTTAATCCCACCAAATTCAAAACTATCTATGAGCATATTAGAATAGAGGCATATGTGAACAAGTCACTTTGTTCCCAATTTGAAAATTCTCTTTCCACATTAATAAAGAAAATAACGGGCCATTGGAAAACCTATAAATAAACATCAATTATTGGGCCCCAAAAAGGGGGGAATTTGAATAGCTTAGCTTCTGGACGTTAGAGGCAAAAGTCAAATGAAAAAGTAAAATAAGCCATTCATTGAACATTGATTGTTGGGTCAAAAGAGAAAAATATAACTTTTCAATCAAGGGTTTTGGGGTTAATTTTTCAAAGACTGTGATGTTTTTTTTGTGCTTCATTGATGACAATAGGGAGAGGAGAGCAGGTCCCCTAGATGGCTCTTTCTGACCTTTTAGTCCTACATGTGCGAAGACTTCCTCATCAGAGAATGCTGAATGTTAAATATGTGGAGCTTATTGAAGTTTTTTTTTTATTTCTCCTCAAATATGAGTTAGGAGCCTCTACCTCAGGTGACACACACTCCCTAAATATTTTCTACATTTAAGAGCCAATAAAAATAGAAGGTTATTTATGAAGTATATTATCCAATCTTGCTCCTTCAATAACTCTCTACATAATTTTTTATTAATAAAGTGAAATATGGGGTCTACCAAAAAAAGTTGTTGGGAGTATTTAATTCATAAAGTGTGATGTGGAACCCATACAACAAAAAGTCAAATTTCACTCCTACATGTGAGAAGACTTGCTCACCCAATAAACTAAATGATAAATGTAGGGAGCCCTTTTTTTTATTTTTCTCCAAATACAACTTAGAAACCTCCAACTCCGATAGCATTGAAGATGCTCTTAAACCTTGTAATTGTAACTAGACTTGCCATTGGTCTCTACAAACCACATCCAAAAGTCGATGAATGTCGGTATTTGAGAAAGAGGAATATATGGAAGCCATGGATCTTGAAGTAGATGTGCATCCTCTAGTTGCCCTAGGACTTCTGCTAATATGTCACCACACAATGGTATTTCCCTTGACATATATAGAGCCCACCATACCAGGAGGAGCCTAGGGTTAGAAGGTAGTGACATGAGTAGGTATTAACCAATTTTTGAAGGCTAAGGGTTTGTTTGGATCCGCGATGCCATGGATTCTACTACGGGGAATGCAGTCTACCGTCATCGCGGATCCAAATAAAATTTTAGCGTTAGCCACGTTTTAAGAGGAATGGTGGAGGTACATGAGATTTTTTTACATTTTTAAACGCATGAAAACATTGCTTTCCAACCACTGCGTCGAGTTTTCAAAGATGGAAATGACATGACATGTTGTGGACCTGTGGTGGTTTAGAAAAAAAAATCTATGCTAAGTATCAAAAAATTATCATTAAAAAAAGAAAATGTATATTATTACAATATATTATGGCAAGGTGTGCATGGCATAGTGTCACCCTAATAAATCACTATCCTATGTACCACATGCTTATTGGATTAGGGGTCTTGTATTTATGCTCCAGTATGAATATGTGGTTAATTGCACCCGATTGTAACTCTGGTAGTGTTCATAACTTCTAGAAAAAAATTCATTATTTTCAGGCACTATATTATGATATATAATTTCCATGAACTTAGTCATATAGAGCTAGCCGGCGAAACTAGCTAGTATCATCCAAATGACTGATTCCTGAAGACAAATGGAATGACATACTGTGGGGGTTGAAAAAAAAAACAGAAATGATTCTACACTAAATATGAAAGAAATGTAAAGTATTACAATATCATCAGCATAATGTCACCCCAATACATCATTACCCCCCATCTACCACATGTTTATTGGAATCGGTCCTCCCATCCCATAATCAAATAATTTTTTAGAATCCACATATATGGTCAATTAATTAATTTTAGGGATTTTTAGTTTTAAGTCCCCGTAAACTATAGAATTTAGCTATCGATCCTTCACTTCTTCATATTTAGATTTTAGTCCCTACATTTAAATGATATGTTCCTTTTTAGTCCCTGACACATCTACAATTGCACAAAGTCTAGCTATTCATTGCACCACTAAATAAGTGATTCAAATGTGGTGCAATGAATAGATTTCACACATCTACAATTGCACAAAGTCTAGCTTTAGCATCATCATTATAAATACATGTCAAAAAACGTGCTCATGTGGGAAACATAGCAGCCACAACCAAGGAAGATTCATGAAATATTGTCTAGTGCATGCACTTGCCTGCGCTAATTTAAGTGGCCATGACCCACCATCACCATCATATGTGTAGCACCAGAAAAAATAAATCAAATGGCTTATTGTGTGGGACACTTGCAGCCAATGTTAGGGATCCATGCAAATATATTTGGGTGGTCCAAGAAATAAAAGGGACCACTATGAACCTATATAGTTACCTCATATCAAAGTCTAGTATATATATATGACAATAATTTGTGTGTATGCCTTTGTAAGAGTACTAAAGATTTAAGCCTGGCAACCCATATCAGATATGTTTATATACATATTAAGTTATAATCGAACTTGCTATCTTGTATTAGTATCTAAATTGTGTTTGATTGATATTCAACACACAATATCTAAATATAAATGAAATGGTCAAATTCAAATACTTATGTGCATTATCTGATTATTATGTTTATAATATTTTAATAGATTTTTTTACAAAAAAACCTATTGATAAAATATTTTTTATAATAATATAATATTACTCAGACACTAATGAGAGATTTTCTTAATTTAATTGTTTTTTTTCCAAAAAAAGGTGCCATAGTCTACTCTTAGCAGTGAAATTCCATGCATGCTTCCCCTTCTCAATCTCAACAACAAAAAAAGGAAGTGTTGAATCAAAAGCATAATATATACATGAAAATAATCATATTGGTTAGATTTTTAAGGTCCATCCAAATATGATGATCAACATGCATGAGACATTGAAAATGAAAGCTTTCTAAAGCATCCAAAGCTATTTTTTTGTTTTATATAGCTATTGAATTATAATTACAAGTTTTCCCCCGATTATTATTAAATGAGATGAAGAGCATTCAGTCTGCCCACTGCGAGTACACCCCCTTTAGACTGAATACATATCTATCTATATATATTGATCACAGTCAGATAATCTATGACAACGATATTGGAATTTATGTTGTGCTTAAGATGGATAATCAAAGGATTCCCCACCACAACCAACAAATGGTGGTGAGTGCATGTTGTGTGTGTAGTGGCATTTCTTACATTTAAGGAGAAAATGTGAAATTTAATTTATTTATAAGATAATGTCAAGAAAATCCTGCATGTAGGGCTTGTAGTCTCGACATGATTTGATTTTTTTAAAACACACACATTATGTAACATAACATGTACCTTCATAAAATTAAAATAAATTATACTTTAATGAATTATATATATATATATATATAAAATTATTGCGTGCGGCGAACGGCAGGTGCGGCCGCGACGTGGGCCGTTCGATCGCGGGTCCATCGCATCCAACGGTCGACGTGAATCGCACCCGACCGTCCGATGCGATGGACCCGTGATCGACGGCCCGTGATCGCTGCCGCACCCGCCGTTCGCCGCACGCAATAATATCCCTATATATATATATATATATATATATATGTAACCTTTTTATCAAAAAAAATGTTGATAAACTCGATCATTCATGTGGTTTCATTTAAACTCTCACATTCATCTGATCAACAGATATATACAAGGGTTATATGGTTTTTATTAAATCATTAAATCTTTTATTTATTTTGTTATAAAGGTACTTGTTTCATTATATGAATGTAAACCTAAAAAAATTCATAACAAATTGTAAGAATTACATGTATATAAGTTACTCATGACATCATTTTTATTATTAATAAAAAAAAGAGTATGATAGAAGTGGGTGGAAATGATCAACAAGGGCTAAAGTCAGATACTGATGATGATGAATATTGAAGAATAAATATTGTTGGAAGGGGCAATAGACTTGAGAAGAGGTGAAGTGGGGTCACTAGCAAAAAAAAAAAAAAAAGGGAAAGCCATTGCCTTTTGTTCTCACCTTTCATCGTATCTAAAGAGACGCAGCGAGACGTCGAAGAAACGTTTGGGCACTCAATGACCAAGTCATAAGTCATAACAATACCTCTCTCTCTGTCTGTCATGGTTAACCAGACAAACAGTATTGTTATAAAAGAAATATATATTTGGTGACAACATTTTTTTAGAACCCTATTAGAGATAGATAGCCACGTGGAAGAGGGTGTGTCAAATCTTAGGTTTGCTCTTAGAAAATTGGTAGACATAATATTGTTTACATACATGCATTCTATAATTTATTTTGATTTTTTTAAATAATAAATATTATTTTATTTTATTTTTATTTTTTAAAATGAGACATATATATTATTGGATATTTATTGGTGGTATTGAGACTGTAACACGAACTGTATGTAGCACACTTGTCTATTTAAGACGTAAAACATTTTGAAACTAGTTTTTCACTTAAAATAGTTTTTAAAATTAAATATTTAGGAAATATAGTTTTGTTATATTCTAAAAAAAATGTATTAATTATATTATGCTTTCTACAATGACAAAATCTCTAAAAAGTATTCAAATTTATTTTAAAATGCTATCAAATTATTCTAAAATTAATGTTAATTTGTATTGAAATTGCCTTCATATATTTAATTAAATATTCATATTTATCATTCTTTATTACCGGGGATTGGTCACCTTTGAATAAATTCCCTGTCTTAAGTTATTATAATTTCAAATTAAAAAAATTAGTATTCTATCCTTAAATATGTGAAAATAAGCTGATATTGGTATTCTAAATCTTCACTGGAATTGTGTTATTCTATTTAATCTATTTCACTGGTTTAAAAGGACTCACATGTCAAATTATCTGTTATCACCTCTATTAAATCAAAGAAACCCTCATATCTAATTATTTTTTTACTTTTTATAAATCCATACTAACATATCATTCTTCATTATCAATTAAACAACAAAACTTTACCGTTACAATTCATAATAATAATAACTAAAAACACAACTACATAAAAAAAAAAAAAACTTATTATTTACTTATACTAGAATAACTAATTATCCTATAATAACTTAAAATTAAATTCTAGGGAGACGGAAAGGAAGAGGCGCGTGGGGTGCACGTGCAAAATAATAAAACAAATCTAACCACCGGTGCATATCGCCTCCACCAGCTGCACCTGTCTTTCCCAAACCCTCGACTGCACTGAGAGGTCTGTGCGCTTTAAAAACCGCGTTATTCACCAACGGTTCTGATCTTCTTCTTTTTTTTTATCAAGGGAATCGCGTTGTGACCTGTCACTCATCAGTGCGATAGAGCTTCTTGAATCAAATCATGGCTTTCTATACAACTGGACCCCTAAAAAAGGAAAAAAAGCAGAATCTCTTCGTTGCTTCTCAAAATCTTTTGTTGCGTTTATTTTTTTCTCTAGAGGACAAGATGACAAACCAACCCTGAATAATATTTTTATTACTATAACACCCCTTCACTTGCTCTTCCCTCGTCCCCTCCATGTAATTCTTTTATTTTTATTGTTTTTGTAATGGTCAACTACCAAATTTAAAAATAAAAAAAATTAGCATATATGTTGAGTAGGCCTGTCAACGGGTCGGGTCCGGGTCGGGTCGGGGTGGATCCGGACCCGACCTGTTTGATTGTCGGGTCCTTCAGGTCGGGTCCACATCGGGTCGGGTCGGGTCGGGTCGGGTCGACCCATTAATAAAAGTATGTCAGACAAAGAGAGATTGATAAACTTCTTAAAAGCCTACAATGGCTTCATTTTTATTTCTTTTTAATAGAGTGTAATATATTATAAATAGTTTTTCATTATTTTGATTTTTAATGTTTAGTAAGATGACATTTGGAATACGGTTTAGATTATTACGCTTTTACGTGAAGTCAAAATATTGTAAAAATATTTCAAATGCTTAAAATTTTAAATGAGTATTCAATATTTAGTTATAAATGTTTAGTTGGATCATAAATGTTGGGTTGGATCATAAATAAAAAAAATCACAAAGTATTTGGGTTAGGTCAATCGGGTCCATCGGGTCAATAGGATCGGGTCGGGGTGGACCCAGACCCGACCCGTTTTCATTGTCGGGTCCTTCGGTCGGGTATTTATGCCTTCTATTGGGTCGGGTCCGGGTAGGGTCGGGTCGACCCGCGACCCGTTGACAGACCTAATGTTGAGTTCATGATTTTATCAATTTTTTAATTAACATGATTTTATAAAATTTCATGTCCATTTTAAAATCCATGAATTCAATTTTAAATTTTAAATCTGATGATACTATGTGAATTAATTTAATAATTCTGATTTGAAACAAAATTCATTATTATAAAAAATTCAATTATGGAAGACTACGAGAAAAAAATGATTTTTTTTCCATTGAGACATACAAGTGTGATCACAGAATAGATGTTTCAAACACCATTTATCTAGATTTTCAATAAAATGAGAATCAAAGTGAACGATAATTTCTCTTTTACTAAGTTCACGGGTTCAGAATTACATCTCATAAATCTCTCAATCAAACGTTTTTGCCAGATTCTTTCTTCTCCTCCAGCAAAAAACAACTATACTTCTTGTTTCATCTATCAAAGCTAGACATTCTATCCTGCACACTTATCGGGTCAAAGTTGGGAGACAACCCTACATATACATGTATAATTGAACATGGTAAAACTTATCATTAAAAAGTCATTCTATTATGTTGTCCCCATTAATATTTTTAATCATGTATTCATTGATTTATCAAGTTCTAGCTTTCTAAACTCTCTCTCTCTCTATAATCCCCACCAAAATTAAAATAAAACCCTTTCTTGGATTCGAAATCCATCATTCCCAGGGGTATTCCGGATAATGTTATTCCTGTCCTTTGGGAGAAAAAGGAGAGGCAACCGTGCCCCTAAAAAATTAAGCCAAAAAAAGGAAGGGCACTTCATTGAGAAGGGGTCCACTTGAATTATGAACCAGTGGAGGGTCTTCATCGGCTACCGTGGTCCACTTATTTTTGGTGGATCTGCATCCGATGCAAACATGTGCCAAACCAAACCCCTAATTAAGCTGTTTAAATAGTTGTTTATATGTGTTAAAGGTGGGTCTTAATATCGAATTTTTGTGTTGACTTAATCTATGTATATTTATATGATTTGGGAGTACACATGTGAAAATAACCTACCCAACTTGATCATAAAGCAACCTCTGAGGGGTCACTCCATTATCATTTTTTTTAAGTATGGTGCTTCCCAGAATTTGTTTAATTGACATTTTCAGAGAGGTGAGAGATATTTATCAACTTAACTAAAGTTCAATTCGCTAACTAATAATTTGTTGGACCCCAAATTGATTTGAAGCAAATACCACTCATTTAAAATCTACACTATTTAATAGGCTAATAAAAATTGAAATCATATTTACAAAATTTCTGGTGACAAAATTGTAACTCGAACATCACACGTCTTTTCAGGTGATTTCTTGCAAGAGATTTGATACACCCAACCCAAAAATCGACTTTGGATTTTATTTGCTTATTTTGAATGAAAGTTATACGCATTTTAAAAATAAAGAAGAAAAATATATCAAAGTGCATATAACCTTAAATCAAGAGTATATGGTAGCTTTTAGAATTTTTAAGACGAGATATATCATTTTTTAAAAATTGAAATATCTTTGTGAAGAGAAAGAGGTGTTCTTGCTAAGGACACAGGCAAATTCAGTGAGGATGGTTGACAGAAATTGAAAACAACATACCTCATTTCTCCTTGAGGAAGATGTTTTTTATTACAAAAAATTATGACATTATGGTGCGCGACCAAGACAATGTTCAGATTTGAAGGAACTGACATACATCGAGATTGTTAATCAATCTGATTGGAATGATAAAATGTGATGAAATGTGACAGATTCCGTTTGAGCAAGAAAATATGGTCATACACTAATTATGTTTTAGACATTAATAAATCTTATTATAGATGAAATATAATTTGATTTAGAAATTCATGACTTTGATTAAATGAATTTTTGTTTATCATACTAGTGGCATAGCAAATGCTAGATGTTTTGAAATTTAATTCCGATAATTAATTTTGACTATAATTTATTTTTTCTACAACTAAATTGGAGATACAAGGAGGTTGTCTGTCTCATATAACAAAATGATTTTCCATTACGATATTAAGGTCCTGTAAGGAAATTCAACCATTCTGATTTTGAGAATATGTTCTTTTTTTAAAAGCATTATTTTAAAAAAATTTGAAATACTGAAAAATTTACATAGAAAATATTTAAACTGGGTTTGGGAGGCACAATCAAACACAATAGTATTTGTTTTAACATTTGACTCTTCCATCGTTAAATTCGCAATGGCATGGATACAAACCTGAACTGTCAAGAGTGGTTGGACTGTTTGGTTTCGGGTCAAGTTGAAAGAGAAATGGATGAAAGTTCAAATTTAAATGAATACATGAAAGTAGAACAGATCTAGTCAGAACTGGCGTCGATCAGTTTATCAAATTATTCAATCTATTAATTGAACTACACTTCATATATATTGAACTGTACAATCAATTATTAGATATATTTTTTTATTGAATTCAGTTAGTTATTGGATAAAACATAGATTCTTAAGTATTATTAGTATCTAATAGAAGAGTGAATATGTACTCAATAATTGATTGTGTAGTTCAATTTAGAAACAGTGTAGTTTTGTACTGACAGGAATGACAGAAACCAATCCTGAATAGATCCAGACTCATATAAAGGGTGCAGTGAACATGAGCAATTCATGATCCCTGAGCTATTCAGGTATTATACGTAGTCAATATATTTTTTATATCTAAAAAAGGGTTGAAGAAGTTTGAGTCCTTATAAACATCTATAAACTCATATAAGTTATAAACATAAGACATGACAATTACATCCCTAAAAACACAGAAATGTCTAATGTATCCCTACTGTTAAATCATTGTTAACCTATCATAGTTAAATGTGGTTTTACTATTATATTATCCATAATGCACAACATAATGATTAACATAAGTTTTTTTTAAACTTGTGCAATTATCTTATAA
This sequence comes from Acorus calamus, assembly GCA_030737845.1. Taxonomy (NCBI): domain Eukaryota; kingdom Viridiplantae; phylum Streptophyta; class Magnoliopsida; order Acorales; family Acoraceae; genus Acorus; species Acorus calamus. Next base: position 22,548,763 of record CM060876.1, read on the forward strand.
AAATGTTAAATAAAAAACTAAATAATATTTATAATATATTAATTAAATATAATACATAAATAAAATCATATTTACAATTATAATTGTTTGAAATAAACGCAAAAAAATAGGAATAGTGAAAATGAGTTTGATCAAGGGCAAAATGATCATTTCAAGGATATACATGGTTTTTCTATTTTTTAATTATTTTAAAAAGTGTTTAATTTCACACAGATGAAATATTATGATAATATACTGTTAAATTGAATAAAAAGTTAACCTAGGTACTAAATTGATTTAACAGTTTAAAGTATTTATATGTCGAACTCTAAGATTGCAATGACTTATGTGAATTTATGAATGTTTACATGTATTCAAATATCTTTAGTCTTAAAAAAATTATACAAAATAAATGTCGTGTATGTCACTGTATGAAATGAGCCTGAATGATTTTCACGCCTAAAGAATATCTACTCTTCAAGCTATACCAAACCCAGCACAACAATTCAACCCACACAAAAACTCATTCAACCAAATATAACGCGGTCTCGATATTCCCCAAACGCCACCAGTGACACAAGGAGGCCCAAACCGTAATTCAAACATTAACGAGGCCAACACCGTAAATTCACCCCAAAAACAAAAACAAAAACAAAAAAAAAAAACCTAGCCGTCCATCCCCCGATTCCGCGTTCAAGGGAAACAGACATCCCCCACCCCTTCCTATAAATACACCCCCCACTCCAAATGCAAAACAACAACAAACGCACACGAAAAACACAAAATCACAAATAAACCCCCAATCCATCAAAAAATATATGTCTCAGAGGCCCTCCGTCCCTCACTCTTCCTCCATCGCCTTCGCCGTCCACTCCCATCTCCTCATCTCCAGCGACCTCTCCCCCAACTGGTTATAATAATAATTTTTTTATAAATCCCTATTTTTTCGTATAACCCCCTCCCCTTTCATATTTTTTCTTCCAAACACCCCTCAAATGGGTCTGAAAGGCTTCGTCGAGGGCGGCATCGCCTCCATTGTCGCCGGCTGTTCCACCCACCCCCTCGACCTCATCAAGGTCCGCATGCAACTCCAAGGCGAGTCACTCCCAAACCCTAACCCTAACCTCCGCCCCGCCCTCGCCTTCCAACCCTCCGCCTCCGCCGCCTCCATCTCCCTCCCCGCCCCTCCCCGCCCCGGCCCCATCTCCGTCGGCCTCCAGATCCTCCGATCCGAAGGCGGCGCCGCCCTCTTCTCCGGCGTCTCCGCCACCGTCCTCCGCCAGACCCTCTACTCCACCACCCGCATGGGCCTCTACGACGCCCTCAAAACCCACTGGACCTCCGACCAGGGCTCCATCCCCGTCCACCGCAAGATCGCCGCGGGTCTCATCGCCGGCGGGATCGGAGCCGCCGTCGGCAACCCCGCCGACGTCGCGATGGTCCGGATGCAGGCGGACGGCCGACTCCCCGCCGCGCAGCGCCGGAACTACCGCGGCGTCGGGGACGCGATCACGCGGATGGCGAGGCAGGAGGGCGTTCTGAGCCTCTGGCGCGGGTCGTCGCTGACGGTGCACCGGGCGATGGTGGTGACGGCGTCGCAGCTGGTGACGTACGACCAGGCGAAGGAGGCGCTCGTGAAACGGGGGGCGCGGGACGGGCTGGGGACGCACGTGACGGCGAGTTTCGCGGCGGGGTTCGTGGCGGCGGTGGCGTCGAACCCGATCGACGTGATCAAGACGCGCGTGATGAACATGAAGCCCGCGTACGAGGGGGGGCCGATGCCGTACGAGGGGGCGGTGGACTGCTTCATGAAGACGGTGAAGGCGGAGGGGCCGATGGCGCTCTATAAGGGGTTCGTGCCGACGATTTCGAGGCAGGGGCCGTTCACGATCGTGCTCTTCGTCACGCTCGAGCAGGTGCGCAAGCTCTTTAAGGAGTTTTGATTCTGATCAAGCATTTGATTTGATGATGATGATGATGATAAAGAGTTGTTCTTTGAGTGGCAACTCATGAGAAAATTTGGGGAAGATGTGTTCTTTAATTCCCTGAATTTTGATTTTTTTGGGAAGGAATTTGTGATTGGGTTTTATTATTGTTATTGCATAATGGTTGGATTAAAGAAGATTAAATTAGTTTGGGATTGAATTGTTTTGGTTTTATTTTTATGTGGTGGGAAATTGAGATTGTTATGGAGTTTCAAGATATGCATTGTGTAGTCATTTTGGATTGGGCATTGATACACTTCAGGTCTCTGTTTAGATGCAAAATCAGTTTTTGAAAAGCGTGGAATTTGTCCAATTGGAGATCCAAAAATAACCCAGTCTTTAAAAAAAAAAAAAAAGTGTTATCCGTGATTTAATCCCTTGCTCTTTCATAGAGAGGAGGGTGATTACCGACCTTAACCAAAGCTTACTTCACCAACCATTAGGCAATAAATACAAATATTTTTAAAAAATCAGATCCTGTTTTGGGAATGATTAGTGTATTGTTTCTTGCTTTCAAGAGATGGTATACGTTCTCTTCATGAAATTGGGATTCAAGTTTATAATTTTCTGTTTTTTCACCTTGTCACCATGTGTGTTCATTTGGTTTTGTCTGACCACATTAAATTGGCCACGCAAAGGTTTCGTGGTAAGAGTCATGAAGCAGAGAGCTTGAATTTTAAAAGTTATTTCATCATTGGAAGTACTTACATTTCAGAAGTTATCACATGGTGTGCCAGTGGGGTGTTGTCAGGAGACAGTTCATCACTATGTTCTATTCGATTATATTTAGATCGAAAATTATAAAATGAAATGATAAACTCGTGCATAAAAAGAACACGATTTCGAGTACAGTAGGCTTCTATTTTTTTTTTTTATTTTTGAATTGTTTATACTCTGTTTGATAGAGAAGGAAGTTTATGTGAGATTTATAATTATTTTAGTATAAATAAAAATAAAATGATTTTTTGTTTGATTTTGTTTGATTTATTCTTGTTAAAAATTTAATAATAAAACAAATTATTTAGATAAAATATGAATAAAGTATGAATAAGGATTTATAGAAGATGCAAAAATTATGGTAATTAATTTATAGGATATGATAACAGTTGATTTGACAGTTGATCCACATATTCTTTTGAGTTGAATAACCTGTAATAACTTAATTTCAAGAGTTGTTTAGAATTCATATACCATTTTATACCAGTTTATACTGACATATAGATTTTTATTTATTCCAACTATCCAAATAGCCTCATAAACCCCTTATTCTACTTTATTCCTGGTAATTCCCCTTTATTCTTCATCCAAACATGCCACAGATATTTCATAACCAAAAGCTTAAGCCCTGTTTAGATCCGTGGTGGGACAGATTCATGACGGGAATCCGACATATCATCATCGTGGATCCAAATATTTTTTTGGCGTTCACATTGGGGAGAGAAACGGGAGTTAACAAGCCATTATTTTCCACGGTAGCGGGTCGCTTTGGCGGATGCGCGGACGTCCCGCCTCGGCCCCATGATCAATTTGGTGGCTCCAGAACAAAACCAGTAGAAAAAAGTGACAGTAAAACGTGTTAATTTTCAATTAAATGTTATTAATTTTGTTTTCACTCTCTTAGCTCCAGTTGGGTAGCGATATAAACTATTCAAAAATATATAACTATTTCAGTATATGTAAAGAATAAATCATTTTTTTGTTTGATTTTATTTTAGCTATTCTTATTGAAAAATATAATAATAAAGTTTTTATTGTTTGGTTGACAATGAATAATAAAAAATGAATAATAATTTATAAAATGTGAAAAATTGATTTGACATGTTATTCTCCTGATTAAATAAATGTGATAACATATGATTTGATATTTGAACTCCTTTTATGCTTAGTGATATAGATTGAGTAGAATAACACAATCTGTATAGGAGTCTGGGAATACAAATATCAGTTTATTATCACTTATTCTGACATAACTATACGTCTATACCCCTTTATTTCTTGTAAATAAATAAAAAAAAATTTGTATTCCTCTCTATCCCTACCCATATTCTCCTATCCGAACAGGGGCTTAAGAAATGATGGCACAGCACTCCTCCACAGAGGAATGTTAAATTTCTTTCCGAAAAAATGATGGCACAGCACTCCTCCACAGAGGAATGTTAAATTTCTTTCCGATACATTGCTTTGTTCAATTTAATTGTGGAAAGTGAATGAATCATAATAATAGTCCCCATAAGAGCCCATCACACAGCAGTACAATAATAGAATTTGATCATGTGTCCGTCTCATATTAAATGTCTCGACACCATGAATGCCTAATCAACATCACTCTTTAATATTTATCTTTTTTGTACACTACAATGGGAATCCAAAGAGCTTATAATTTCTACCTAATAAAATTTATGACTAGTTTGATAGCTGTGATTTAAAAGAAAATTCTTCTTTTTGAGTTATTTTTGTGGTAGGCAAAATATTGTCTAAGATGTTCGAGAATGAGCATTAAACCGTCCCTTAATGTCACACAGAAAGCTTATGATAACTTTTTCTATGGTAGCATTCAATTACGACTCTACAAACCTACAAATCATGAAAAATCCTATTATGTTAGAATTAAAAAAAAAAATTGAATGTAAACACCAAACACCAATCAATTTTTGCCCCAGTGACTCGTGTGTTGCACATTTAAAACTCTTTAGGGTGCGTTTGGTTGCGCGATTTCAAAACTGATTCTGCAGGAATCTGCGATTGCAAACCTGATTCCGCAGGAAGCTCACTTTCTCAGCTTTTTGAAATCGCAGCTTTTGGGCACTATTTGCCTGCAATCGCTGGGTTTAAAACTGCGATTACAAAACTGTTTGGTTGCGCGATTGCAAACGCAGCTTCCTGTAATCGCAATCGCAGCGCAATCACGCAACCAAACGCACCCTAATAGTCTCTTTTACTTTTCCCATCTAGAGGAGGAAAACCTTCACCAGAAGCATCTAATGCTTGGAATCAAATCTAAGCCTGACACACACACACACACACACAGATTCACTGCACGTTATTGTTAGGAAGAAAAAGAGAAGAAAAGATTTGTCATTAAAATGTGGGGGAGGAAGAAGATTGGCATATGATGGGGGAAAAAAGATAGAATTTATGCATTTGTGAATGCTTGCTGATACATTTCCTGGAAGATGGCTTGAATTCACCTCAATCCCCCACCATCCCCACACAAATAAAAATATAACCACCTCACACATATCTAGCAAACAGACATTTTTTTTTACTGTTCTCGTGTGTTCCTCCCTATTCCCTGTTTATGTTACAACCCAAACATGGGATAAAGACTTGATCATCAAAGTGTCTTTGACAAGGGTTCCCCTTAACTCCTTCCAACGAACAGATTGCTTAGTGGCGTTTGCTCCGCAGATTTGGGAGCCAGGTAGAATTCTCCTTTACCTTATTCTCATGAATCTAATTTTTTTTAATCTACTTCATTTGGACTCTCGTTCCTTAATATATTAAAATGAAGGCCTACCGTTTATGATACCTAGGCCCTAAAATATAAGTCACACTCACAAGCTCCATGAGGTGTCATCATCTCATTGGTTGGCTTGTTGACTTTTCAAAAAGAGTAAAAGGGTAAAATACAAATATGCCCTTATTAAAAATCTCTCACATTAACCCAAATCCCCTTTTTTCTTAATCAGTTACTAATTTTTCATATTTACACCAAAATTTATGTATTTCAAAATTTAAATTTTGAAATCCTTATCTAGTAACTCAATTTTCAATTTTAATTACACTCATATCTTACCTAAATTACACCAAAAATTTTCTAAATTATTTTTTTGTCAAAATCCTTCAAACGGCTACTGTTACATTCATAACAAAAGTAACACAGATTTTAAAAATTAGTTGACTGTTACATTTTTTGTCAAAAAATTTACATGTACTTGATTGTTACATTTATTAATGTAACAAATATAAATCAATACATGCATGCGGTTGACTATTACATTTACGAATGTAACAAAAATAACACAGATTTAAAAAATGACTATTTACATTGTCAACAATGCACCAATTTTATCAAACAAACTACCCATTAAAAAATGTAACAATATGGAATGCTACATATAGATATTGAGACAAAAACAAATCAAACTATGAAAAATGATATTCAATACATGAAAAAAATTCATGTTCAAACATTTAAAACAAAAGACAAAACACAATTTCATTACGAATCGAATAATATCAAACCTGATCCAAGAGACGTTGAGATGAGATCCAAATATAAAAAAAATGATTTCGTACCTTCCAAAGCCCATGTGTTCTTCATAAATAAAATCAGTTCCAAAAATATTAATATTGATGTATGATTTTTAGAATCAATTAATGATAAATAAATGCAGGATTTTCAAAATTAAATAATACTCCACAATCATATGGATTCATGTTGAGGTAGTTATGAGTATAATAGACAATGTCCTATTGCGACATCATGGGCCTGGTTTAGGGCATATGAAATTGAGGTCTAGAAATCATAATTGATATATTTATATTAATAAAATATATATGTTTATTCCTACAAGGTCAGGTGGTTGTGGTGGGTTGTCCAGTGCATCCCTACGACCGGCCTAACCCTGATCACCTGCGGTTATGCTTATCCGCGGAGCAGCAAAACAGGATTCCAAACATAAATATCATTTTCGCTTTCCGGTCCTTCTCGTTCATTTATCATATCTCCGCCAAAAGAAAAGTCTTCTCGGATTCTGCGACTCGGCGCGGACGAAACAGAGATCGGGTGTGACGTTATCATATCCCCTCCGCCTTGAAATAGGAACGGCAGCCATGGCTTTTTCGTTCGGGGCGTAAAATAAAGGGAGACAGAAATGGAGGTGGAGGTCGCCTCCGGCACGTCGGAACCTCAGCCAGGGCTTCGATCGCCGGAGATTCTGAGGGTGAAGAAGAGGGAGTTGAAGGTCGTGCTCGAGCAGTGCCAGAGGGCGCTCGATCTTCTCGACTCTATTGACGGAGGCGAGGGCTCCGACGGTTCCGATTCTCTTGGGAATGGCGGCGGCGGTGACGAGGAGGGGGACGGGTGCGGTGGATGTGGAGATTCGGGGGCGGATGAGGTGAGTTCGAAAGGAAGGGTTTTTTGGGTTTTGAAAGTCTGTTCAAGATATCTTCTTTCGTTGTTTGGATTGATTCTTGTTTGATGTTTTCGGTTCTGTTGGATTCTATGGAAGAATTGGTGAACCCTAACAATTTATGCATTTTTTTTCTTGTTTTATTCTTATTTGAACCATAGCAATTGACATGAGCATCAATTTTTAGTTTTTGTTATTATTTATTTATTTTTGGACGGAATGCACTGCAATGCCTCGATATGAGTTTTATATTTTGTTGTAGAGAAACATGGTGCCAGTGATTGGGGATTGGGCTCTAAATGTTGTACTTTGGCATTCTTGCAGTCACTTTTACAGACTCGACATTGTTGAATTTTCATTGAAGTGTATACTTGTCTAATGAAATGAAATGCATATTTAAAAAAAAAAAATTGTACGTACTCAAATGAATTGAATGTACACATTTTTATGTTTTTTTTAATATATATTGACATACTAGAACATATATTCCATCAGGTGATTTTATATACTATTTTTGGTGACGTGGTGTCTAGAATGACTGCAGAAGTGAGTGTAACAACGCCCGGGAGAGGAATGATATGAAAAGCGGTGTCAACCGCTATTTTCTGAACTCTCCCTGAGTCTAGGTAACCAAGAGTTTCTCTTTAATTCTGTGGATTTAGAATGTGTAATGTATAATATAGATTCCGTTGCCAGCTACTGTTCCCTCATGGGGTTCGCACTTTAGCTAGTCATAGATTTGCTCCCACAGGCCTCAAGTTCAAACCCAACTGTTCCCTCATGGGGTTGCTCTTTGGCTAGTCTCGTAGATTTGCTCCCCATAGAGAGAGTGTGTGTTTGTGTGTGTGA
>CM060876.1:23312138-23337138 GCA_030737845.1 Acorus calamus
GAGCTCTGGAACTGGAGGTTCATCTTGAAGTCATGTTGGTGCTTGTGCTTCCTCTTCTTCCTCCTGTTTGGGTTGCTGTTGTTGGAGTTCGGAGATCCTTGGATATTGCGGAATCAAGGGGAGCATTGATGGAGAGGAGAAGGTTGTTCAATTTGTTCCATCATTACCTCTTACAAATCAAGATGTTCATTTAAATCATTTTTTCAGCTTTTATAAATCCATATTTATATTTTATTTATTTTTTATACACAATCCATCATGTAATAGTTTATGTCACCATTCAAACGGAAACTCTTTTGAATTTTATTTATTTATATATATGTAGTTGAAGGAAACCTTGAATTTGAAGACTGTTTCGCTTGATGTTACGTGGAGCTAATGAACGGACGATTATTTATTGTCACTTCGATGTGAATCAATTTGAAGATAAACATTATTCAGTTCTGGTCTTCACTATGCTGGTCTAATCAAAGGGGGAGTCTAGATGCCAAGTCAAATACTTAACATCCACAAGACTTCTAACCATCTAAATTAAGAGGGTTGGTGTGTTGTAGTTGTTTGTTAGGAGCTTTTTCTGTATAGGAACAGCACTGTCAGTTGGCTGTCTGTGTTGCTGCGTATTGTGGTCCACATTCACTATGTTTTTCATGCATCGTAATGTTAATAAATTCACTTCACTGAGTACTAGTTGTCTGCAATACATATGAATAATGAACTGCAGTCTTTTATTGTTATGGCATTAACATATGGATTGCTGGACTACTGGAAAGTATATATGAACTGCTTAGAGTGATCACACCACCCACAACAGCAAGCAAATCATTGTCCCCAGTTCGGTTCACGAATAACTTATCTGGGCATAGAATAGTTATATGGGGAATGAAAAGAATTAGATGACTTGTCTTTTTGGTTGTTATTCCTTTTTCAATTTGAGTGAACTTGTGTTTTGTCTGGTTTGGTTTTGAATGGATGATATTCTAGAATAAACCATACGTGCCCCCTGTATAGTTTTCATTCAAACTTATTTAATATAAGTATTATAGTTTATTCATACTAAACAAAAAAAAAATTTGGTAAATGGCAAAATATTTAAAATAAGTTAGTTTATTTATGGAGATAAAAAAATCATTATTTTTATCCAGATTTACATTTGGTAATGCATTTTGTTATCTTTTTTTTGTGTTCATATCCTTAATTTTGCATTTGTATCACATGATCTAAAATATGAGATAACTTAAAAAAAAAAAATACTAAATCTATCATTTCTATTAATGGGACATTAATATTGTTGATTTTGGGTTCATGAAATTTTTTGTTTTTGTTTTTTTGGGAAAGATAGTTATAAAAATTATCCATGTTTTGATAAAATGTGGTTAAAAATGAGAATAAAGTATGTTCCACATTTTACCTTGAACAAAATATCCTTACTTTTTCTTTCAAAATACGGACAATTGTTCATCCTTTATCATTTTTTTCTTATGTCATATGGGATAATATGTGATTTAACTTAATTATTTCCTTATTCCAACCCCTTATCTCAATGCTAAATCAAGCCTTATGGCATGTCAGGTTGGAAACAAGGGGAGGACTAACCAAAGATAACATGGAATAGGGGTTTAAAGTTGTTTGGATAGTTGGAATAATTGATAATCTGTATGTCAGAATAAACTAATATAAAATGACATACGGGTCTCAGTGAACTTTAGAATTAAGTTATTTTAGGTTATTTAACCAAAAGAATATGTTGATTCATTGTTAAATCAATTGTCACCACCTCTTATAAATCAACTATAAAATCAACTATCATCATTTTTTTAACTTTTATAAATCTTTCACATTTATGTTAAATAACAAAAATTTTATTATTACGTTTTTTAATGAGAATGATTCAAAACACAATTAAACACAAAATCATTCTATCATTATTTATACTAGAACAATCATAAGCCTCAACTTAATTCTCTATCTATAGGGGCTTAAGGAATAAACCCATTTATCCCTTTTTCACAGCGTTGATACACTCACTCCCTCTAACCCTGTATATCAGAAGACTGGCTCTCATGGCTCAGGGAATAAACTCATTTATCCCTTTTTCATAGCGTTGATACACTCACTCCCTCTAACCTTGTATATCAGAAGACTGTCTCTCATGGCCAGGGAATAAGCCCATTCATCCCTTTTTCATAGTGGTGATACACTCACTCCCTCTAGCTCTCTATATCAGAAGACTCTCTCATTCAACTATATAGTCAATTAATTAATAGTGTGTGTGTATTCGTTTGTTTTTTATTTATTTATAAAAATAAAGTTATATTCTAATTTTTATAATAATATGTATTTTATTATGCAATTATATATTTTTTAGTGCTGTTACATAGTTTTTTTGGTTAGTTTCATATGTTTCGTTAACGTCATATACTCACATTAATGAAGCATATATTTTGTTTGAAATTTTTTACATTTTTTATAAATACACCCACACAATTCAGTAAAGTATATATTTCATTTTTTATAAAAATATATAAATGTTATTTTTAAAAAAATCAAAACATCTAGAATGTATTTTTTTTAAAAATGAAATTGACAGACGTGTTACTTCTTTAATAAATATCAAAAAGAGTACACGCCTCATAAGCAAAGTCTCAAGAAAATTGTGTAAAAGATTCAAACAAAAACAGTAAAAAAAAACTTGTGTAAAAGATTTGTATTGAAATTGAGATTGAAAAAAAATTGTACTAGCATTATTCGTATTTCTATAAAATTAAAAGGGGGTCGTTATTTCCACCACTACACTTTTCTAACCCACCCCATTATCTGACCCACCCCTTCGATTTTCAAAATTGTGAACCCACCCTCACGATAAAATGATGGCATCATATTCAGAAACCCACCCCTATCATTTCTAAAACCCCCTTCTCTCCTCCATCTCTCCGTTTGAGCTCTTCCCCCTAATGTCTCTCCCGTGACCATCACTATCTCCTCTTCCATGGACGGTGAAGAACTTGCGGCGGGTGTACATGGACGAGCTCGTTCGCGGTGGGGAATATTTCTCGAAAGAGGCGATGAGAGAGAGGAAGCCATACTTCTCAACGAGTGTGTCGGAAGTTGCAAGATCCCGTCGGGATGAGGATGCCCCAGCCCGTGGAGCGGTGGTTGGAGGCGCTCACGAGGCGTCCGGAGGAGGTGACATTGGTTTCGAAGACTAGATGAGAGCAACGGAGGTTGGGGGTTGATGAGAGCAAGTGGGTTGGGAATGAGAGGGAGTGTGATTTCTTACTGGATGGACAGTGAGATTAAGGTATCTCATTTAATTTCATTGTTCATCTTCCATTCAATAACCGAGGAGAACCACTATCACCACATCTTCTAAGTTCTAACACCTTCAATCGCCGAGGAGAACCGCCACCACCGTCAGACAGTCCCCTTCCGCCGCGGCGGACCTCCTTGAGATCTCCCTCGACTCCTGTCTCGGTCTCATCGACGCGGTGCTCTCCATTGTCGCCACCTGCTACGAGTGCCTCCATTGCCTTCAGATCGGGTCGGAGCACAATGAACGCATCACTCCGACGCCATCCGCTCTGTCACCCTTTGCTGCCCCAACCTCCGGAGGCTTCGGCCCTCCTAAGTGATGAAAGGAAGACGTGTTAAGGGTGGGTTCGTTGAAGGGGGTGGGTTCCTTCCTATAAAAAAAATAGTTTTAATTTTTTAAAGGGGTTGATTGAATAACCGATGGGGTCGAAATAAACGCCCCCAAAATAAAAATGGTTGAAGATGGCTGCAAACGGAGTTGGATATATCATCATTGTCCCTTGTTTTTATTCTAAAATCAGGGGGGTTCATTAGCAAAAAAAAGCTCCTGATATTTCTATTCGAAATAAACAATCCTATAATTTTTTTTCCTGGATTCCAACCACTGAATACACACATAAAACTATTCTGATTCAGTAGCCTGATCAGCTTATTCTATCAAGCTGCGGTCCAACACTTTTTTTCATAAGAATCTGTCAGCATGACCTAATAATTAAGGGTTCTGAAGGCTCCATTGATATATGCCACAGTGTCACGTATTCAGAACAACTTAATATAAATAAATAAATAAATAACACTTCCAATTCACAATTCATTAAATTGTTTAGATTAAAAAAAAACAAGAAAACACAATTCAATAAATGGATATAATAGATCTGAACCACTGAAGAGATTCATTTATAATCCAGCAGCAACAAAGTAACAGCAAGCACCAATAAATAGCACCGAATTTACAGCCTGAACATGATAAATTCAAATCCAAACAAGGACCCAAATTTTTTTTTTCAACAAAAAAAAAAAAAAAAAAAAAAAAAAATCAAACACACCACAAATTATAGATGCAGCTCTATGAACCATGTACTATTTGTTTCTTCTTCGCTTTTGATTCGAGACTTTTCTTCTATGTTGAAAAGAACCAACATTTAAATTAAAGCTTGACAACCTCCGGAATGTCAACCGGGTACCTATTGATGCAGTCGTCCCACGGCCCCCCAACAGGAGTCTTGATCGTCCTTATACACTTCCACACTGCGCTGTTGCACTTGAACCCGCTCCCGAACGCGATCTGCCACACCCTGTCCCCCTTCTTCATCCTCCCCTTCGACTCGATGTAGTTCAGCTCGTACCAAAGCGAGCTCGAACTCGTATTCCCGAACCGATGCAACGTCATCCGCGACGCCTCCACGTGCTCCGCGGAGAGTTCCAGGTTCTTCTGCAGCTCGTCAATCACGGCGCGCCCCCCCGCGTGGATGCAGAAGTGCTCGAACGCCTGCTTGAAGTCCGGTATGTAAGGCTTCCATTTTGGGTTGAAGACTTTCCGCCCGATGAGCGTGAAGAGGAAGAGGAGTTGCTCGGAGGCGGGGAGGACGAGCGGTCCGATGGTGGTGATGTTGGCCTTGAGCGCGTCCCCGGCGATGGTCATCAGGTCCTTGGAGAGGGATATCCCCGTCAGCCCGTCCTGGTCCTCCTCCTGGTACACGCACCGGTACGCCTTGTCGTCCGCTCCCTTGTGCGTGCGCACGACGTGCACGAGCTTGTACTTCGCGCGCCTCGCGTCGCGGCGGCGGTTGGAGAGGAGCACCGCCGCACCACCCATCCGGAAGAGGCAGTTGGGTAGGAGCATGGACCGCTGGTTACCCGCGTACCTGTTGCGAACCAAGTCAAACTCTCATATCTAGTTTTATGTTCATATCTATTTAGAGATGGCAACATGTTTGCAAAAAAATGATCAGAATTTCTCCTCCTTGAGTACCAGTTGGGGGTGATGATCTCGGTGGAGACGACGAGGGCGTTGGAGTTGGGGTGGACCTGGAGGAGGTCACGCGCGAGGTCGATGGAGATGAGACCGGCGGAGCAGCCCATGCCGCTCAAGTTGAAGCTGCGAATATTGCTGCGCATCTTGTACTTGTTGATGACCATGGCGGAGAGGGAGGGGGTGGGGGAGAAGAGGCTGCAGTTGACGATGAGGATGTCGACGTCCTTGGGCTTGATCCCCGTGCGTTTGAGGACGTCGTCGACGGCGGAGAAGATGACGTGCTGGGCCTCGGCGCGGGAGGCGTCCATGGTCGGGTTGGGAGGGATGTAATGGTTGGCGGGGGGGAGGCAGGTCTCCTCGCCGAGGCCGGAGCGTTCGAGGATGCGCATCTGGAAGTCGACGCTCTTCTGGTTGAAGTTGGAGATGAGGCGGGAGTGTTCGAGGAAGGTGGAGAAGGGGACGCGGCAGGTGAAGGGGGGTTTGAAGAGGGCGTAGTCGAGGAGGTAGACGGGGCGAGGGCGGGAGGTGAAGTAGAGGGTGAGGACGAAGACGATGAGGAAGGAGGAGCAGAGGACGTGGACCGTGTCGAGGTGGCGGAGGGAGCGGAGGTGGGAGAGGAGCTCGTCCGGGCCGATGCGGATGAGTTCGAGAGAGACGGAGGCCATGATTGGGATGAGGAGGAAGGTCAGGATGTGGTTTACCAGGTATTGGTAGCCCAGCTTCACGTACTTCAGTTTCACCGAGGATGAGAACTCCGGGAGGGGGCGGGAAGGCATTGTTACACTTCACTTCTTCTTCTTCTTCTTCTTCTTCTTCAACGCTTGCTGGCTTTGTTTTTGATGTGTTTGTGTTTTTGGTGGTAGAGGGGAAGAGGGAGGATCGGAGATGGATTTGAAAGGGAGAGGGGGGACACGGGGGCAATAAATAGAGGTGGATGGAGGGGGATTTAAAATGAAAGAGGGGGTTGGGGTCCACCCTATATATGTTTTCCCCAGTATTTTTTGAGCCAGATTATTTTTTATTTTTTTTAGGGGACCTTTAATTACTTGTGTTGTCAAATTGCTATCATGTTGTTATTTATTTATGGGTTTTTTTGTATATATACCCCTGTTAAAATCTCTATTTATAAAATATTCCTGTTAGGATCCCGATTGTAAAAATACCTCTCATAAACTAATAAGTAGTGTTCTCGTACCCCTCCGTTACTCACCGTTAACAAATCAGATTCAACTATGATTAATTCTTTAACCATACATGTGGATATTACCTATCTACCCTCAACTAATACTATCTTTACCTGATGGATTCAGCCAATAAAACTCAAAATGGAGGGTATTTTAGACTTTTTCCTATATTTAACGGAGCAAAACGAAAAAAATTTAACCAGACCTCACGGAGACAAACCACAAGGGTACCGATGCACTGATTATTAGTTTAATAGGGGTATTTTTGCAATCGAGAATTTGAGAGGGGTATTTATGCAAACTAGGATCCTAACAGGGGTATATATGCAAAAAACCCTTTATTTATATTTTTGAGCCAGTTATTCACACAATCCATTTGCGGCCCGATTAATCTTGGTGCCGTTTGGGTAGCAGAATTAGGGTGGAATAGGGGTAGAATAGGAGAGGAATAGGTAAATTAGGTGTTTGGCTAGGCGAATAACGGGTATAACTATGCGGAATAAGAAGAGAATAAGTTGGTATTTATATTCCAAGTCCACCCATGAATTGTGTTATTCCTCACTGGAATAAGGAAACCCAACTATCAAATCACATATCATCACATCAAATCAACTGTCATCACCTCTTATACATCAATGGGACCCACATGTCAAATCAACTTTTTACACCTTATTCACATCTTATTCTTCATCAACCAAACACCCAACATTTATTATTACGTTTCCCAATGAGAATAACAAAAAACACAACTAAACACAAAATCTCTTATTTCATTGATAAAGTCAACAATTCTTGGAATAGGTATAAACCCCAAAATAGCTTATGCCTCTATCCAAACGGGCCCCTAAATTATAAGAAGCGCAGATGCTAGATTAAAAATATAAAAAATTTATATTCATTTCATTCGATTATATGGTTTAATTTAATTTATAAAAATATGTTTTTTATTGTATAATAAGAAAAATTCAAAATATATGCGAGAAAAGTGATGGGAAGGTAGGATGATCTCTAATACATTTTCTAATACATTTTCCATATGTAAGTGTTTATTTACTTTCTTTTTCCTTTTAGATAATTTTTTTATGGGGATTAAAAAGAATACTACTCTATTAACCAGCCAATAAATGATAACTGAGTAAATGTTTTATTTATTAAAATAAATAATTGTTGTCCCGATACAATTTGTACAATACACTATATAATCGAAAATGTCACTCAGCACTATCAGTATGTGCATCGTTCAAGTAATGTTTATAAAGGGCAAAATTATAACTGAACGTATTCTAACTATAACGTATAGTTAAGGTCAATCTTGAAGCTAGATGGGTTAGGCGGGCTAGCGTTGATAAAAAAAAATTGTAGTTTTTATATTTTTGCTTATGTAAATATGTATGAAAACCATAAAATTCGCCAGTGACCCATCTAACTCGGTGTTGTTAAATAATTCATCCATAAGCACCACCAGGGGCGGAGCTAGGTTGTGAGAGGTCCCACCAAAATTTTAAAATAAAAATAAAAATAACAAGCCCCTAGTTTAACCCAAAGTTAGGACCATTAATTTTTTTTAAACAATGTTATCAGTTTGTTTTACCAACTAAAATTCAGATCAAACATGTTTTTATTTATTTTTAAATAGTAAACATCATTTAATGAAGTATATGTTTTTATAAAAAGTATATATCTTTCCATTTCAAATTAAATAAACTCATATTTAGTAAGTGTAATAAAATATTTAATAAGGTATATACAACATCTAACAAGATATATGTTTAACTGGATTTCTAATAAGGTACATAGGACTATATTTTGGATAAAGAAAAAAATTGAGGGTAACAACATTTAAAATTTTATTGAAACAAACAACGGCTCATCAAATTTTTTTTAAAAATAAATAAGCTCATAGACCAATTAAAAAGCCTACACCCACTTACAATGAAAAAATAGTGGGACCATTACTCCATTTATTTAAAAAAAAATTCACCTTGCGAACTCGTCAATCACCTACACACACTGATAGAGACGCGCCGATCATGTAATAGAATAGGAGATCAGTGGATGAATGATTGTTTGATCACATATATTGAAAAAAATATTCGATAACATTGATAATGAAATTATTATACAACAAATTCAAAATATGAAATCTTATCGATGACAATTGTAAAAATTTATATATTTGAAATTCTTGATCTCCTTTCTTTGATGATTTTTTTTATATAAATTTAAGTTATATTTTCAAAATGAAAGTTTTTGTTTTTTTATAAATATATGATAAGAATTGATTTTTAAATTTTTTTATAAAATTTATTTATTTTAATGACCCCATTAATAAGACTTTCTGGAGCCGCCACTGAGCACCAATGGTATTTTTAAGGTGGTACATATAAAAAATGATTTTTTTAGGAGGAAATTCATGCAAATAACGAGTTTTAGAGAGTAAAAAAAATTAAGGGTTAAAGACATTTAGGTCCCTGTAAACATAAAAAATCTCATATAAATCTTTATTAAAGTTAGATAGACGTACAAGTCTTTGAAAACTCAGAAAAATCCGTATACATCCTTATCCTCAACAAAATTATCCATAATTTTTCAATCGCTCTAAACAATGTCAAGGTAGAAGATGAAGAAATATAAAAGTTCTATAAATGTAATTTGGTCTTTTGTGTGGACAATTTGTATTTATAATTATTTATAAGAACTATAATGCATACACATGTACATGGTGATGAAATATTATAAAAATATTCCGTTAATTTGAATGAAAATTTTCTCCATGAGGATAATTGAGTTTTTAAAGACTTGTATGTGTACCTCAACTTTAACATAGACATATATAAAATTACAAATATTTGTAAGGATATAAATGTCTTTAACTCAAAAATTAAATTTATTGGATGAGAGACTGAGAAAGAGAGAGAGAAAAAGAAAAAGAAAGAGAGAGAGTTGGCATTGTGTGATGAGCTATGAAGAGGGCCAGGGACGGTTGGGAGAGTGAATGAGTAATGGTTACACCGCTCTTGACAACGATCTCCCTATTTTCTTCTTCTTCTTTTATTTTATTTTTTTCCTTTCTTTCTTGCACTCTTGGATACACTGTTACGTCACTTCTAAAACAACATTAAATCAACCTGAACTCGAGGATCGGACGGTACAGACCAGCGGACTCATTTAAAAGTCAACAAGTTCATACTTAGAACATTAAATAAAGGGGAAAATCCAAATAACCCCCCTGAAAATACTTATGTCAATCTGAATAACTCTTTAAGTTTAACGTCCGTTGACAGGTGAAAAATATTCTGTAAATAAGTTATTTTGTTAACCCTAATTAAAAACATAGTATATTAAAAACTCTATATAATTTGATAAAAATGCAAAAAAAATTATATACATGATAATTTTATCTCCCGAATAGATTATAAAACCCTATGCAGATGGATAAAATAGTCATTTATAGTGAATCTTCACATTTTTGACATTCATGATTAACTAGACAAAATATTCATAAAATAATCCTACTCTTTAACAAAAGTTAACTAAATGGGTCATTTGAATTTACATATGCGTTTTCAGGGGGTTGTATGAAGTTTAAGAAAAATCAGGGAGTCATATGGATTTCAGACAGTTACAAGGGGTTATTTGGGTATTTCTCTTATATAAATGAAGAAGCTACTGCAACAAAGAACGGATGGGAATTAGCACCAACCAAAAAAAAAAAAAAACATTATTGATTGGGCTAACAATCAAAAGAAACATTGGTTTTTGTGGGATTAGATGCCACTGGTCGCCAAACCCTCACAAAGCCTAACCCTAACCGTTTTATTTATTTCTCATCCTCTAATTGACCAGGTTTTGGAGGGGGGCATTTAAATTTGATCAACTGTACTGAAAGAAACCTGTTGTGTATACGTAACAATACATTGGTGTTGCATTAGAGGGAAAGAAATTTAATTTATTGCATCTAACAACAATTATGACACAACAAACAAAATTTCACTATAAAAAAAAAAATCAATCTATGACATATTCAATTATCAACCCATCAGCAACTGTTATTTGTGATGCATTCAAAATTGTTAAGTTTTGGTGAGCAGTTGAGATCATTCATTTGAAAAAAAATGCTACTCATCACAACAAATTCTTATTTGTTACAATTTGATGTAGGGTAAAATAATAATAATAATCATAATAGTAATTGTTGTTGTATAATTAAGATGACACTGGTGACATCAGCGCACTCATATATACTTACACCATGACAAATAATTTTTTTTTATAAAAAGAATGTAATTAATTAGAGCGTATACAAAAAAAATTTGATGAATACAATTTCTGGAAAAAATGATCAGATTACATTAAATTAAAAACTTTGTGATAAAAATCTCAATAAAACATATAGACGAAATGGTAAGCAGCACCACCATTCTATACATGCAATAAATTGATTGGTTTGGTTATATTTAATTTGTGTACATACTTGGATATAATATAGTTCAAAAAGAGGCTTTTACAACTCCAACCCAAATCTACTTCTTGATAACCTTTCATTAATTGATTCATTCGAAAATTAGTAGCCCTTAAGAATTAAAAGATTTCTTAAAAATGTGTGTATATATATATAGGAGTCATGACACTTGAACTGATGACGTTAATTAAGGCACTCACGAGTGAATATTTTTTCATGTCCATACCGGCCACCAAATTGAACTAAAAACATTTAATTGCCACCCACCAAGGAGAGTGAGGTGATAGTCAAAACTCCTCTCAATTGGAATTAATTCACATATGCCAATTGAGCTCTCCCCCCATTCAATTGACTTCCCACTCATGCTGTCATCATGACAGGAAGGAATTTGAACGAGAGGACAATTTTGTTTCCATCGGATGTTTGGATTGTCTCAGTACGCCAACTACACCTTTTTTCTGTTTATACATGCAAGATTTAAGTGCTTCTTCCAAAGCACTACTTATTATCATATGTCCGACATAGGAATTGATATTCTAGCTATCAGGGTTACAACCCGCATCTCTGAAAATTAGATCTGATCAAGACTTATCAGTTTTCTAGTGGAAAACTTCCTTTTTTATTAAATTGAGTTGAATAAAACTAAGGTCAAATTTAACGTTCATTTTCATTCTTCCTTCAGCTAGAACATCCATAAAATTGTTTTTAATTTAGAATCCTCATTCATTCCTGTTTTCATTTTAGAATATTCAAAAAAATAAAAATTTATTTTCACAAATCTACCAGAATTGAATTGCAGTGAAGGAGGAACTCTTTTTTAAATCAGAGCTACTAAATTGACCATCCTAAATAACCAACTAGAATCGGTTGAGTACAAAATAACACTGAAATGAGTTTTTTTTTAGCATTGAATTGAACTAAACAAATTTTGCATTGAGATAAATGAGACTATGCATCCAAATGAACACAATTCAGGTAATCCGAATTCATAAATCCTGAATCACACACACACACACACATGAGTTAAACACAACCATCATTGAGTTATCTCCTCTACAAAATAATGTGTGTGTATAGGATGTTAGGTGCTACATGTCCAATCTAGAGACCTATCAATCCTAATGAATCCAATATAATACAAACCCATGATACTGTGGTAGGCTTTGTATTTTAGTGACCTATTGTTTGGAAAAAATAATAATGAAATTTTTGTTGCTTATTTGACAATGACTAAAGTTGTGAATAAGATGTGAATATAAAATATCAAAAGGTGAAAAATGATTTGATATGTGAGCCTATTTATTTAAAAATAATAATAATAGTTGATTTAGCATGAGAGCCTCATTTATATTAGTTGAATAAATTGCATGGAATAACACAATTCAGATCTGAAATATCAATACCAACTTATATATTTTCAACCGTTTTTACATAATTATTTTTTTAAAAAATAAATGTAAATATTGCTACCATTATTTCATTAAAAGGTTTTGAAGTACAACTCTAAAGGAAGTGAGAGAAAATAGAGAAAAACAGTAAATAAATAAGAAAAGAAAAGAGAAGAAGGAGAAAAACCATTTCGATAGTGGATGCCCGGGTAGAAGAGATATTTAGCCGGGGACAACACCACCAAGACCCTCCACTTATTATGGTTTAGACATAATTATAACCATTTATTATTCACAAACAAACAAGATTTTAAACTTACTCACCCATATTCCACCATATTCCTCACTTATTCCACTACCAAACAGGGTGTTCAAATTTGTTTCATTTTTTATTATTATTAATAAATCCGATGGTTCAGATTTTAAGGGGGGGGGGGGGGGGTGGGTTGGGGTTGCAAGACATTGATTGAGGGGTGATAAAAACTATTGCCATTTATAAAGGATCACATGACAACCGCCAGCCGCGTAATGACAACCGCGTGATCTTGAACTCTATTTGATCGGCTCGCACCTGCGGCCGAAAAATTTAAATAACCAAAAAAAATAATCTGATGAGACTATTTAATAAAAAGGAAGTTCTATAATACGGACTGTATTAATTCACATCAAGCGTTTAATAGTGGAGATTTTGATTGACCAGATTCATAATAGATGTAATTTTCACAAAACTATACAATTTTAATTGAAACTTTCCTCCTATGTATCTTTCAAACTGTCACATGTGGGATGTAAGCATTTTAACATTATATATGAATAATCAATATTAAATTTGTTTAAAAAGGATGCGAATTTGGTAACATTATTATTCATATTAATTGAATACTGATAAGTGTTGCAAACATAAATAGGTAATATCAATAAATAAAAATAAGTTTTTAAAAATTAACATTATAAATTGTCTAGGTATTGAAATCACAAACAAAATGACTAATGATTATCTTTTCCCCGAGCAAGCTAATTGCATAACTTGATCACGTTTATATACAAACAATATTTTGATAATACGACAAGTATTTTACTAGAAAATGAGATATAAAACCCAACAATATGTTTATCATCTTTCTTAAAACAATGAGATCCTAATATGATATCTTACATTTTAAATCCCATTCAAACTTCTTTATTAGTATATTTAATTAACTTTCATCTGTTTGAGGCAACATTTGGTTACATGATTATTCAGCTTTTACATTTGCAGAAAATTGTTTCTGCAATCATGCAACCAATAATTTTACGATAGAAACTTTCTGCTAACATGCATATTTTAGACAAGTAGTATTCAAAAGCTGTAATTTTCAAAAGCTAGGGGTGAACTTTCTACAGAATCAGTTTCAAAATCCAGATTTCTACATAATCAGTTTTGTAATCACACAACCAAATGCACCCTGAGAGACATATAAGAGTGGACCATATAGCACTCGTATTTTGTAATCACATGTAATTCATATATAATTTACAAGAATATTTGTAAATAAAATAAGAGAAAATTAAGAAAACAAATTATTATCATGGCATACTAACATACTAAGGAGAGTATCATCTGTACGTAACGCATGGCTGCACGGGTAACACTTTTTTGTCAAATATTTTAAAATTTTCTATCAGTTAAAACTATGAGAACAATGGGATCGAATCCTCTGTGATCTAATACAGGAACATCCTATAACAACAAATGAGAAGGTGCCATATATAGAGGGAAAAAATTAATAAATATATTTAAATATACTCTTACTAATAAAATCGAGTCTTTTTGTTAGAGGTTTCACAATGCATTGGTCTTACATGGCGCCTTCTTTTTTATTGGTACATGGTAGTTCTCTGTAGCATACCAGAGATGATATGGGCAGAAAAGGTGGAGGGGTTGGGGCCTGAGGAGGTGGGAGAGGGAGAGAGTAGGGTAGGAAAGGGGGAGGGGCCTGAGGAGCATGGAGGTTGTGTTGGTGGTGATGGTGTGATGACCGGAGGCTGTGTTGGTGGTGATGATGGTGTGATAACCACAGCAGTAGTGATGGTGTGATGGCCACGGTGATGGTAGTGTGCAATGATAGCGGAGGAGGCCGGAGGGCCGAGGGGAGGAAGAGAGGAGAAAAAGTATGAAAAAACGAGGGTTGTTGGTTTAGTTGTTCATATATATTTTGTATATGAAAGGTAGCGGATTTAGGAAAAAAAATAAAAAATAAGGGTAGTGGGATTGGTAAAATGGCTAGTAGGGTTATCTGTTTCCTAAAACAATTGATGAAAATCCTATGAACATTCTTTTTTTTAGGTAGACAAACCTACAAGGGGTTATTTACATACAGGGGACCGAAGACCCATAAAATCAAATCCCAATAGGGTCTCCTCTTAATGGAGGAATGTTGTCTACCACCTCACCGAACGAAGGGTTGACCCTTTCAACATTCTTTAATGAACACGTTTTGTGGTTCATGGGGGAGAGCTTGGGTCAAATTAAAAAGAAGGAAAGAAAAAAAAAAGCAAGAAAGCTCTGAGAGTCCCGGTCCCCCCACTCATCAAATAAGGGCCGCATTTCATGAGATTTTCTTTTAAATTGATAAGCTCATACATGCGTCCATTATAAAGATTAAATGGTCACGAATCCTTTGGACAACTAAATTATTTAATATATGTTGGACCTAATCTGATTCTTATAAAGCATGTGGGCATTGATTTACTTGGTTAAAAACAGCAAGAACAAAAAGAAAAGAAAAACTGGAACATGTAAATAAAATGATGTGAGTAAATCTTGTCAGTCTATCTTTCTTTATTTCGGAATATAATCGCTGAGGTTATCGACTAAGGGTGCGTTTGATTGCACGATTGCGCTGCGATTGCGATTAGAGGAAGCTGCGTTTATAATCATGCAACCAAACAATTTTGTAATCGCAGTTTTAAACCCAGCAATTGCAGACAAATAATGTCCAAAAGCTGCGAAAAGCTGAGAAAGTGAACTTCCTGCAGAATCAGGTTTGCAATCGCCGATTCCTGCAGAATTAATTTTGCAATCGCGCAACCAAACGCACCCTAAAGACGAAAGTGACGGGTTGAGAATTGTGATAAAGGATTATTTTGTCTGAGTTACAAAATGCTGGACATTATACTTTTTGATATAAATATGTTTTTAAAATTTACTTACAAAATTTTCGTCGCAACAAGCTATGCAAGTACTTGCCATCATATTTAGGCCCTTTTATCACACTTATAATAGAGATCTTCACCCAAGCTATTGGACCACTAAAACACAGGATAGGAAAGAAGGAAAAAAAAAGGGATCACACATTTTACTAGTACTATAGAATATATAGTACAAGCAATCAACCACATGCCTATGGTAGCATGGAAATAAATTAGATTCAGGTTTGAACAATTTTTAAGTTTGTTAGAAATTATTTTTTTCAAATTCGTTTTTAAAAAAAAAAAATTAGGGTCAAAAGATACAAACATTTTTGTATGAAAGAAGTGTCTAAAACTGGAGATGGCAATAGGATGGGATAAACGGGAAACCTGCCCCAACCTAACCCTATTAGGACGGGTTTGATCTTCTAAATGTAAACTTGAATCCAACTGCATCCGATGAATATATGAGCTTGGGATTCAAGTGCAAAACCTGCCCTATCCCGTTAGATCTCTCATAAATCATTTATATCATCAATATGATATGATAGATAAATTAAACTAATCTACCAAATATTATTATTATTATTGCAATTGATAAAAAAATTAAGCGTGCATTAAATAATATTATATAATATAAAGAGTAAAAATCATTATTAAATTTATAATAAAGATTAAAAAAATATTTAAAATTGAGATTTTTAAATTCGTTCCATTCTAAATGAGATGTGATGAGACTGAGTGTGGGTTCTTTAAAAACCCGTTGTGATGGGTTTCTGATGGAATAATCAAACTTGTCATTGGTTTGGGACATGTTTGGGACGGATTTTATTAATGGATTTGAAATTGGGATTAACCAAACCCGTTCTAACCCGCTATGTTGTCATCCCTACCCAATACCTGAGTTTTTCAAAAGCTGTAGAGAGACATATTCCTGCAAAATCAATTTTAAATTTAGTTTTTCCCTTAAATCAGTTTTACAATTATGCTACCAAATACAGCCTTAGAAACTTATTTAAAAATTATGATTTTATAAAAAACAAAATCAATAAAATTTGATGTTTAAAAATTTCATTTTCATTGTTTTTTTTAATATACAGTTTGTATTAAATGTTGAAATAAATGTTTTAATTAAACATACTTTTTCAAAACAATTTAGAATCACGTTTACATTTTTCGATTTATGTGAAAACAAAGGCCATATTCAAACAGGTTATCCGTACGGCCCCATAAATTATTATTTTAAAATAGATATCGATGACAGTGCTGAAGCACCCAATCTAATTATAACATATCCATTTTTCTTCCTAATTTTTTTAATAAAAAATTTATTTAAAAAAACAGAAATATCACCCATTGAAGCTTGGATCCAGCATTTAAAAAAAGGGATTTTTATTTTTAACTCCCCGCAAACCATCGTATTTAGCGATCACCCCCTCCATTCTTCGTATGTGGGTTTTACTCCCCACATTCAAAGGATAATTCCTTTTTACTCCCTGTGAGGGACCTATCTGTAAATTATTTAATTTACTTTTTAGTCCCTGATAGGGAGTAAAAAAGAATTATCCTTTGAATGTGGGGAGTAAAACCCAAATACGAAGAATGGAGGGGGCGATCGCTAAATACGATAGTTTGCAGGGAGTTAAAAATAAAAAACCCTTAAAAAAAAGGCAGTCAGTTGGAAACTAACTAAATTAATTAAAGACTCAACAGTCACAAGCTAAAGCAGAATATGAGAGGGACCTAGCCAACCCCCTCAAATTTCAATGGACCACACACAACACAAACGGCTCACAATCTGATCCACCTCTCCCTCTAATTATTGTTTGTTATTAAAGCATCAGTG
This sequence comes from Acorus calamus, assembly GCA_030737845.1. NCBI lineage: Eukaryota > Viridiplantae > Streptophyta > Magnoliopsida > Acorales > Acoraceae > Acorus > Acorus calamus. Next base: position 23,329,474 of record CM060876.1, read on the forward strand.
CACCAAGCGCAATGGCTAAGGTTGTGTTTGGTTGCGCGATTGCGTAGCTTTTACGATTGTAGAAAACTGTTTCTACAATTATACAATCAAACAGTTTTTATTGTAACAGTTTTCTACAGACATATTTAAGACAAATAAGCACACCCTTAGAGGTGCAATTTCTAAAAGCTGCGATTTCAAAAAGATGGGGGATTGAGTTACTTTCAGAATCAGTTTTAAAACTTAGACTCCGCAAAATCCGTTTTGCAATCGCACAATTAAACACACCCTAAGAGGTGCAATACATGAGCAATACTAATTAAAATATATAATAAAAGACTGACTGACATTCATCAACTATATAAATGACTCGATGTGTTTGTTTTCACTTTTTTTTTCTTTTTTTTTTAGTCTGGCTCCAGTAAGTCAGTCCATCTGTATCAAACTACATACCTTATGAATAAAATTATACTATCAATTTGTTATATAATCCATTTTGGAATTTTACTTGTAACAATTATATACATACAGATATTGTTTGATTACTTGTATACTTACCGATTTTTATTTTCTTTGCAAAAAGTAGTCTAATTATGCCTAGGAACTTTTTTGTTAGAATGTTTTTAGAAAGATGGTTTTCCAACATTTTTGTTAATTTGACCATTGTACTTGAAATTAAAAACTGTCAGGCGCCCCGCGAGTCATCAGTTATAATCAAGTAATATCAGCATGTATCAAATATAACCTCTCCTGCCTTAATTAACAATAATGGATATTAATATACATTATGATTGATTATATGTAAAACCGACTAAGGCTATGTTTGAAAATGGATTTAAGCAAATTTTGATTTACATAAAACTGTTTTTCTTAAATCTCGGAGCAAAAAGTTACAAACAGATTTTTATGAAAAAATATTCAAAATCTGAAATTTGATGTTTAAAAAATTCATTTTTCATTGTTTTTTTTTTAATATACAGTTTGTATTAAATGTTGAAATAAATGTTTTAATTAAACATACTTTTTCAAAACCATTTAGAATCACGTTTACATTTTTCGATTTATGTGAAAACAAAGGCCATATTCAAACAGGTTATCCGTACGGCCCCATAAATTATTATTTTAAAATAGATATCGATGACAGTGCTGAAGCACCCAATCTAATTATAGCATATCCATTTTTCTTCCTAATTTTTTTAATAAAAACTTTATTTAAAAAAACAGAAATATCACCCATTGAAGCTTGGATTCAGCATTTAAAAAAAAGGCAGTCAGTTGGAAACTAACTAAATTAATTAAAGACTCAACAGTCACCAGCTAAAAGGGACCTAGCCACCCCCCTCATATTTCAGTGGACCACACACAACACAAACGGCTCACAATCTGATCCACCTCTCCCTCTAATTATTGTTTGTTATTAAAGCATCAGTGCACCAAACGCAATGGCTAAGGTTGTGTTGGTTGCGCGATTGCGTAGCTTTTACGATTGCAGAAAATTGTTTTACAATTGTACAACCAAACATTTTTTATTGTAGCAGTTTTCTACAGACATATTTAAGACAAATAGCATCTAAAAACTACGATTTCAAAAAGATGGGGGATTGAATTTCCTTCAGAATCAGTTTTAAAACTTAGACTCCGCAAAATCCGTTTTGCAATCGCACAATTAAGCACACCCTAAGAGGTGCAATACATGAGCAATACTAATTAAAATATATAATGAAAGACTGACTGACATTCATCAACTATATAAATGACTCGATGTGTTTGTTTTCACTTTTTTTTCTTTTTTTTTAGTATGGTTGGCTCCAGTAAGTCAGTCCATCTGTATCAAACTACATACCTTATGAATAAAATTATACTATCAATTTGTTATATAATCCATTTTGGAATTTTACTTGTAACAATTATATACATACAGATATTGTTTGATTACTTGTATACTTACAGATTTTTTTTTCTTTGCAAAAAGTAGTCTAATTATGCCTAGGAACTTTTTTGTTAGAATGTTTTTAGAAATATGGTTTTCTAACATTTTTGTTAATTTGACCATTGTACTTGAAATTAAAAACTGTCAGGCGCCCCGCGAGTCATCAGTTATAATCAAGTAATATCAGCATGTATCGAATACAACCTCTCCTGCCTTAATTAACAATAATGGATATTAATATACGTTATGATTGATTATATGTAAAACCGACTAAAACTATGTTTGAAAATGGATTTAAGCAAATTTTGATTTACATAAAACTGTTTTTCTTAAATCTTGGAGCAAAAAGTTACAAACAGATTTTTATGAAAAAATATTCAAAATCTGAAATTTTCTAAAACTGTAGAGAGACATCTTCTTATAAAATCAATTTTAAATTCAACTTTCATATAAAATCAATTTTACAATCGCGCAATCAAAGGCCAACTAAGGGGGTTGATGCAAGTATCCTTTTAAAATGAATTGCAAGGGTCAGACCAGAAGATGAGTGGCCTTTAGATAACTAACAATCCAGGATCATTTTCTCTATCCCCACCTCTTATTTTTCTCGTCCCACCAACCAATTAAACTCATCACCCTAGATATTTGGTATTCCTAAACCCACCCATCTATTCTAAACACAAAAACTTCTAAACCCACCATTATCATATTTTCACAGTTTTTTAATTCTCCCTCTGCCCCTCCTCCTCTCCCACTCTACTCCCCTTTCCTGGCAAATTCAACACCCCCCCCCCTCCATCACCGACCTTCTTCTCCGTCTCAGATCCCTTTGACATCTCGTTTGAGCTCTATCATCTTGGGCGACCACAAAAGTGGGGCTTCTTCTTCTTTGATTTGGGGAAGAGAGAGAGAAAGAGAGAGACAAATGGAGTTTTTTACTGGGGTTGTTGCCATGACGGAGTTGCGGTGGTTCTAATTCCGTGTTTTAAATATGGAATTGAAGGAAAGAAGAGACTGCATTGCTTGTGGGCAAAAGCAACCCAAAGCCGCCCAAACCATGTTTATGTCCCTCCCTTCCCTTTCCTTTCCAATCCAAAACACAAGTCAGGGAGATAACATGATTTAGAGGGAGAGAGAGATAAAAAAAAGACCATTGCTGATTTTTTCGAACTGGACTACACGGGCCGCGATTGAACAACTAGGTCGATGACATTCCAGTCGACCATTACAGATTTTTTTTGACGACCGCGCGCCCGGTCGGCATTTGGCTTTAGTCTTCCTGTGCTCTGTCTTCCTCTACTTCTTCTTCAGCAGTGAATCCTCTCCCACTATCAATGTCCATCACACATTCCCCCCCCCCCCCAACAAAAACAGCCAAACATGCATGCAAAAGCCATCAAAATCCAACACGTATACACATAAGAAATCATTTTTAAAGATGAATTGGAAGCCCTTTTTTTTTTTAAAAAAAAAGAAAAAACAATTACACCCTATTAAAGTGAAAGTAGGTAATCATTACAGTAAAAATAGATTTAAAAATAGATTTTTTTCAATTGATATAGGCAGATCACGTGCTTGTCAAAGCCCCTTGTCTTTGTTTTTATACACGTCGACAACCAGATCGTCGAGCTCGAGCGACGACTCATGTTATGTCGAACTGGGGGTTCCATAACTTCCATTTAGTGTAAGCTGTGTAGTCTCGGGATCGACAGAGCTGTTGTCAATGTAGATGACAGTGTTCCGACACGGCCTCTGTCAACCCGATCGGATCCATGTCGACCTGTGTTCGACGAGAAGGGAAGAGTTGGTGGGGTTAATAGTAAAAAAAACAAAGTCCATGTCTCCTATTTTTTTGAGTGGTTGGGTGGGTCAGTTAAATGCAAGGTGGGGATAGTCGTGCCCCTAACTTGGGCTAAATTGAAATAAGAGCCCATGCCCCTTTTTTTGTTACCAATGCCCATAGGGCCACATTACAGTTACACTCACAGCCTACGAAATCATCTAACGAGAAATATACAATATTTATATCAGTAAAAATATATGTGCATTAATTTATTACTATATGTATTTTTTTAATTAAAATATATATATTTCACCAAACAAGAAATGATTAAAATGATGTTTGTTGCAGCTTCGACTTATTGATTATAAATTATAGATTCTAACTTTTTTATAAGTAATATACATGTTTATTGTAGTTGTCAAATAAACAATTGTAGATTTTTGTTAATATTAGTGGTAAAACAGTTTATTACTGTTTCATTCTTAAAATACCCTTTTAAGTTATGCAAAAGAAAAAATGATGTATTTCTTATAAATAATGTTAGCTATTGAATATAGCCTCTCTTGCCTTAATTAACACTAATGGATATTAATATACATTATTATTTGGGATTACTATTATTAGAGAATTATGAGTATATATGTTGACTGACTTAAAAGGGGTTTATGCAGACCTTTGAAATCAGTTGCAAGGGTTTCTCTAGAAGATAACTAGGATATTTAACAATCCAAGCCCATGTTAGACTTGGGCCAAATTGAAAGCCCAGCCCATGCCCGAATTTTTCTATTAACCTGTCTGCATTTATGTACTTCATTTTTTTTATATAAAAATATACATTTCATTAAACAAGAAATGACCAAGATGATGTTCGTTGGAACTTCGATTTAATGATTATAAATTATAGCTTGCAGATTATATATTCTAATTTTTTTATAAATAGTATACATGTTTGTTAAACCTGTTAAAAGACAGTAAATGAACAATAGTAGACTTAAATAAAACTTGTTGTAAAACAGTTTTTTACAGTGTAATTCTTGAAAATACCATTTTAAGTTATGTAAATGAAAAATTGATGTAGTATTTTTTTTATAACAAATGGACACAATTGTAATCTTAATGTTGGTTAGGGGTATTCATGTCCAAAATAAAAAATATATATAGTAACGAATAAACTATAATTCACAAAATGCTATGTACCCAGTTTTCACATTATGTTTTTTTAAGTTATTTTTAGCTTAAATATTCTCGAACAAATATGTCCCAACACTTTATTTGAAGCTCAAAACTAGGTTACAACTTATAAGTTTTAATAAACACGTGTTAAGTATAACATTTTCCTAACTAATGTGATATAAACATTTATTATGAAGTTCTTTGTGGTCTTCATTTTTCCTTAACTTGGAATTTAACTATCTTTAACTAAAGGGGTGTTTGATAACAGGGTTTGGGAGTGATTCTACTCTTTAATTAAGCAGAAAGCTTAAACGTGTGTTGCTAAACGCGTTTCGAGAAGCAGACTTAATTAAAAATATGTCTCAAGACCTTTTTTTTAGTGCAAAAAAGTTATATTTTAAAAAGCACATAAAATGTTTATCAAAATTTATTTAAATCACTTTATTAAAAAAAAATCAAACATGTTCCCAAATATTTCTCATGAAGAGCATACTTTACTTATGAAGAGCGCACTCTACTTTTATGGGTTAAGGCCATGGCCCATGGACCAGGCTTAACCACATTATTCAACCCGCTAATGCATATCCTAATGGGCAAAAACTCCATACCAGTGTTCATTAATATGAAGGAAAATGAAATGTTCAGCCCTGTGCAGCCCCCCAAAAATTCATATATTCATCCATTGAAACATTGATGTTAAAATTCATATATTCATCCATTGAAACATTGATGTTATATGAAATGAAGTATATACTAGTATACATTAACAATTTTTTTTTTATATTAAAAAAATAATTTTTTTGCACCACATGAAATCACATACACTATGATAGCATGATATATACTGCGATATCATAGTGTATGGGCTATAAAACGAACTGCAAAACGGACCGAGTGCAACAACACCCTAATTTGAATAATGTTCCACATGATAGTCTCACATTCAGTCTAGGGATGGTAGTAGAAAAGGATAAATGAAAACACATCCCGACCCAACTCTACTGATTCAAGTGCAAAACCCGCCCTATCCCATTTTATCCCGTCTAAATTACTTGTATTATTCAAAATTAATATACTACACAAATAAAATAAATTTATCATATATATTGTACAATTGAAAAGAACCCAAATATATATTAAAGGAATGATATTTATTTAGTTTATAAGTTAAAAAGAAATAAAAAAATTTAAAAATTTGAGATTTTTAAATCCGTTCCTTTGTAAATGGAACGGATAAAAACCTGTTGGAACGAGTTTGGGATGGAACAATCAAACCCGTCAAGGGTTTGGAATGTGATTTTGTTAACGGGTTTGAGATTAAAATTAATCAAACCCGTCCCAAGTCCCAACCCACCTCGTAACCATCCATAGTTCAGTTCGCGTCTCTTCATTTTAAAAAAATAATAATAAACGCGTTCTAATAAGATATTTGTTTGATATATATATATATATGAAAATTATTACGTGCGGCGAACGGCAAGTGCAGCCGCGACGACCCGTGATCGCTGCCGCACCCGCCGTTCGCCGCACGTAATCACGTCCATATATATATATATATATATATATATATATATATATATATATATATATATATATATATATATATATATATAGTCGAGCGATTAGGTGCGGCGGCCGCACGGTGCGGCAGCTGTCCGATTGCGGGTCCATCGCATCCAACGGTCGACGTGAATCGCACCCGACTGTCCGATGCGATGGACCCGTGATCAACGGCCCGTGCTCGACGACGCACCGTGCAATCGCCGCACCTAATCATCCCTATATATATATATATATATATATATATATATATATATAATGAATTGAGTGGAATTATTTTTAACATAAATTTTTTTTGTCAAGATATATAACTCTACGGAAAACTATCAAGTTATATGGGCTGTCCGTCGGACGTTTGGAACCACCCTCATGTCAATATACATTATATGAAATAAAGTGCACTCATTCAATATACATGCACTTCATTTTTTTCATAAAAATGTATATATATTTCACTAGATTAAGTCTCTCTCTATGTGTGTGTGTGTATATATATATATATAGGGACGTGATTACGTGCGGCGAACGGCAGGTGGAGCAGCGATCACGGGCCGTCGATCACGGGTCCATCGCATCGGATGGTCGGGTGCGATTCACGTCGACCGTTGGATGTGATGGACTCGCGATCGGACGGCCCACGTCGCAGCCACACCTGCCGTTCGCCGCACCTAATCATTTTCATATATATATATATATATATATATATATATATATATATATATATATATATATATATATATATATATATATATATAGGGAAGTGATTCAGTGCGGGAATGCGGGAAGCGATCACGGGCCGTCGATCACGGGTCCATCGCATCGGACGGTCGGGTGCGATTCACATCGACCGTTGGATGCGATGGACCCGCGATCGAACGACCGACGTCGTTTCCCGCATTCCCGCACTGAATCACTCGACTATATATATATATATATATATATATATATATATATATAGTCGAGTGATTGGGTGCGGCGGAACGGAGGTGCGGCCACGACGTGGGCCGTTCGATCGCGGGTCCATCGCATCCAACGGTCGACGTGAATCGCACCCGACCGTCCGATGCGATGAACCCGTGATCGACGGCCCGTGATCGTGGCCGTACCGCCGTTCCGCCGCACCCAATCACTTTCCTATATATATATATATATATATATATATATATATATATATATATATATATATATATATATATAGGAAAGTGATTGGGTGCGGTCGCGATCGCGGGCCGTCCGATCG
>CM060876.1:23347138-23372138 GCA_030737845.1 Acorus calamus
AATTGGATATTCTATGTAAATGTTAGTCCTCCTAACTACAATAGAGAAGATAAAACAAATTCTAATAATCAATAATCTAATCTCTCTTAATTTTGTGTTACAGAGTTTATTTATAAAGTAGATAATCCCAACAAACTAGGATCTCAACAATAAATCTCTCAAATCATCTGATCTTAATTGAATCCTAAATAAAAATACAAAACATATTTAATATATCTAAATATAAATTTTTTTAACTAATCCTAATTATCCATAAAAGATATGATAAACTTAACTAATAATATTAAAATTGGTCCTAGATCGAATGGTCTATGATCGTGCTGCATCATCTTTAATTTTCATATATATATTATAGGAACTCGATGGAGAGGATGCGAGGATCGCAGACTACTTCGATGTGATTGCAGGGACGAGCACCGGTGGTATTCTGACTGCCATGATTACCGCTCCCAACGATAACAACCGCCCACTCTACGCCGCAAAGGACATTACACGCTTCTACCTTGAAAATTTCCCCAAGATATTCCCTCAGAATAGGTATATCGCTTTGCCCTGCAGGTTAGAGGACGATATGATATGCATGTGAATTGGAATTGGTAGAACTAACTGTATATATTCGATATAATGGCTTCCTTGTAGACATCATACTTCAGCTGGAGCCTGGAAGCCTCATCGAAGCTATCAAAGGACCTAAATATGATGGAAAATACTTGCAGAGTCTGGTGGGAGATATTCTAGGGGAGATGCGGTTGGACCAAACATTAACAAAAGTTGTGATCCCTACTTTCGATATCAAGCTCTTGCAACCTACCATCTTCACTACATATGAGGTAATTAACTATCCCAATATATCGTTTTACATGTGTTATTGATATCTCATGGTCTTTTCGTGCAAACAGGAAAATGAGAATGTAAAATTTATTGGTGTCCATCGAAAAGTGAAAAAAAAATCATTCACCTTTTGTTAATTTCTATCACTTTCCATCATAGACAGTACACTAAAATGATTTTTATCTCCATTACTTTTTCTTTGATTCAGATCCATTCAATTCTCTTTATATATTTTCCATACAAAATCACGCACACAGGCTTTAAATGCTTGTAATGTAGGCTAAAACTGAGGCTCTCAAGAATCCTCTACTATCGGATGTGTGCATCAGCACATCGGCCGCACCAACATATCTCCCAGCGCATAATTTCGAGATGCGAAACTCAAAAGGGGAAGTCAGGACCTTCAACCTGATCGGTGGAGCAATCGCAGAGAACAACCCGGTACACGAACACCTACTCTTCTTTGAACTAATTAAATTTCCCAATATGCATGGTTTTGAACTCTCATCCTTACAATGTGCATTGTATTGTTTGTAGACATTGTTGGCAATGAACCACATTACCAAAGAGATAACCATGGGAAATGAGGATTTCTTGTCGATAAAACCGATCGATTACGGGAAGTTCCTAGTGATTTCTTTGGGGACGGGGTCGTCGAAGAAGAATGGTAAGTACGACTCTGCCATGGCGGCGAAATGGGGGGTGTTGGGGTGGCTATACAGGGATGGAAACAGTCCCATTTTCGATGTCTTCTCTGAAGCTAGCGCCGACATGGTGGACATCCACACATCCATTCTATTCTATGTTCTCCAATGCCAAGCTAACTACCTCCGCATCCAGGTGACTCCTCTCTCTCACGGTTTCACCCAACCAGCAGACATACACACATAGCAATCTCATGCATGGGTGAGGCTGTGAAGCTGTTGATTCCATGATAAAAACTTGATAGGAATAGCTGGGATTAAAAGATTCATGAATTAAATAAGCTTTCCTTTTCTTATAGGCATTGTTTCATGCATGCAATCTAATTTACAGCATCGCATGATGTATGTGGTTTTTTATGTTTTTTTTTATATATATAAGATATGTACAATTAATTGTTGTGTGTTTAATTAATCAAATGCGCGCACTTTTTTTTAAGATAAATTAAATTATTTTAGAACTGGAAAAATGGCTTTCCATCACATTTTTTAATTCATAACTATTTCTTGTAACATATATAAACAATCTCATGTGAGAATATTTATAGTTGTCAAGCCCAACAGGTCAATCAAGATTAATTGCACATTTAATTGTACACTTTATAATATAACATTTATTATTAAAAAGAAGTACCACTTCAACAATAAAAAAGTAAGTGTTTCTCTTCCCAAATATGCATATACATGAAAATCATAAATATGCATAATTTTCTATTGACGTATTTTAAATGAGAAAGTGATGAATTTTCCTCTACTTCCCCTTGTCATAGTGAAATATACAATTTCCTTGGCTAGCTTACTTGCAACCCTCATAACATACAAAGATTAATTATATCAAAATGAAAAAAACAATGTGATTATATACGTTTATTTAACAAATTAGTCCACAGGACAATACACTGACTGGTGAAGCAGCATCAGTGGACATATCGACACATGAGAACCTGCAAAAACTAGTTCGAATAGGTGAAGATCTATTGAAGAAGCCTGTGTCGCGGGTGAATGTGGAGACGGGCATGTCGGGGCCGGTCGAAGGAGAGGGCACCAATGAAGAAGCCTTGACTCGGTTAGCGAAGCTCCTCTCCGATGAGCGAAGTTTCAGGCGATCGAAATCGCCTGATGTTTGATATACTCTCTCAATTGATGACAAAAGGAGATTCAATACATCTCACTTGCAATCTGTTACTCTTTTATCTGTGTGTAGAAGTGTGGATTGTACAGAAAAATTAATCAAAACCATGACACAACCAATGAACAAAATTGTTATCCTGGTGATGGATGCATGTATGGGGAACTAAAATGCTAAATAAATAGTACTATATCTCTGGTAATCATATTTTCTTTATTTTTAATTGTTAATTTAATATAGATATATCATAAATAATTGTCATTATTATTTTCGATATATATATAATTTGATATGTTATACCAATAACTAGTCATTATTTAATGAAATATGTGTATATCGTGTGTGTGTGTGTATAAGTATACAAATCTACTTGTATTTTTATAATTAAGCATATACTTGTCTAACCTATATACTTATCTAGACTAGTATAAATTCAATTAGAGGAATCATATACTCAATTAACTGCATAATTAACGACAAAAATAACTATGTATATCAACTTACTTTTCACATTGAGGCATCTTTCTTGGATATTAATGAACAGGAAATTAAATTGACTTTAGTGTTGACTCGTTGGGAAAATTTTATATGAACACTTGACAAAAAAAAATTATACATAAACACGTGAAACTTTAGCCGCCACAATTATTATTTAATGGGCAAAGCTATTCCCACTACCCACGTTACACTTTTCCACTACCCATAATTACGAAAATGTCATTATTTATTTTAATTTTTTAATCCCTTTCTCACTACCCGGTTTGACAGCGTCCAGTCGAAATGTTCTTCACTGGGACGACAGAGGTCCGTCGAACTGTCTAAATAAGTGTCGACAGAAGTAGTCGAAGTATAGAACGACAGACATCCGTCGATCTGTCTGAGCAAGTGTTGACATAGATGTGTCGAACCCTTCACAACAACTTTCTTCTAAAAATCAATCACTTATACAATCATTTAAGTCTAAATGAAAAACAAAAATGTCATTTATTATTTAAGTCTTTTTAAAAATCATTCATATATATATATATTTATTTAAGTATAAGAAACAAAAATATCAAACAAATAACTATTTAGACCAAATTAAACATTTCATATAGACTATTATTTTCTTTTCTAAACAAGCTGTTTAGAAAAGACTCCACTTGTTTAGAAAAGAAAATAATATTTTTTGTCCATTTGGTCCAAATAACTATTTGTTTAATATTTCTGTTTCTTATACTTAAATATGATTTTCAAAAAGACTTAAATAACTTAAATGAATTTTTGTTTTTCAGGACGTAAATGATTGTATAAGTGAGATTCTTAGAAAAAAGTTGTTGTTTTGAAGGGTTCGAAGAATTTGCTAAGACAGTTCGAATTGTCGTCCCAGTGAAGAACACTTCGAGAAACTGGGTAGTGGAAAAAGGTTAAAAAAATTAAAATAAATAATAACATTTTCGGGGGACCATGCTAGTTGGGGTGGGTGTTGCATGCCAATTAAAACTGAGTGGAAGAATCCCAATCATGTTTTTTCTGAGAGCAACGGGGTAATCTGTTTAATAAGAATGATTAAATAAACAATGTTTGAGTTTTAGAGAGGAAAAAAAAACAAAAGAGTACGGCTAGCAAAAGTAACAAGGGGGAGTAAAAGCATAAAATAGCACAAAAATCGATAGAAAATGCATAAAAACATGTGCCCTCGCCCCCTATTACTCTCTTATTATCTAGATCTCCTTGCTGATTTGAATGCTGGATAATTCCGCTATGTTTGTTCCCCAATATTTGATACTCCGTCTCGTCATTTCCCACATGTTTTTAATCATATATATTCATCAGAAAACATCAGACTTGATTATGTAGAATGTCCATGAACATGCATCATGTTAGATTTGTATTAATCTAATTTGATTTCAAAATAATGACACACAATTAATGTCATTTTTGTGGTTGGCCCACATGTACGCAAAATCGATCAAATTTTTTTGTCACCGGATCAATATGAATACTCTTCCAAAAATCCAAAGAAATCTGGTCAACAAAACTGACTAATCTTTAAAATAGGAAAGATGGAGAGAGGTTGATAAAGAATCTGCTTTACACAAACTAGTTAAAACAACGAAGTGTTAAGTCGGGCAAAGTCCATATTCTAGGAGTCATACTGTAACAAAAGTACTACCATATTTTTTAGTGTTTCATATTGTTATGATTGTTATTCTAATTGGTCCCAAATTGACCTCACCCTCATGAATGATGCAATCAATCATTCTCACTTTTCTAGAACTTTGAAGACTCCTCGGAGTTATTTTCCAGCAGTCTCCATCAGTTTCAGCTCAGTGCTTGGTTCCATCATCGAGCAACCTTGTTTGGCCAGCTCCGTAATGATTTGATAAGCCCAAAAAAAGAAGAGGAAGGAGATGTTATGCTTTTGCAAGGGTAATCTATAACCATGTACCTAAACAAACTAGCATAAATCCAGACACAAATTTAAGGGAGGTTGGGATAGATTATTCATGATTCATGTGCCTTAATTTGACACAAAATAGTGACGTGTATAAGAAAATTAAAATGAAAACTATCTTGATAGCTGTCTATTTCAGAATATCAATCCACAATAGATAAAATTATAGTAGTATTCAAACTATAGAGTAAGGTCTAATTTATCATTGCCTCGTAAGGTTTGTTAATTACATCACTTTGTTGATCAGACATGTAGCACAAGAAAAAAATTATGATCATCACTCCATTTCTCAATACCTAACCAAATCTGATGTACATGCGCTCCACGAAAACAAAGGATGAGACAGATTGGAAGAACAAAGTATTTCTGAATCATGGCCTACTCCAGCAGATAACCTGTGAAGCCTCCCAACAGGCTGATGTTAACTTCAAACTGAGGGCGAAATTGGTTTTTCATTCTCATTTTTCTTTTATTGGAACACTCAAGAAAATTGCTTTTGGAATTCTCTATTTTTGTGTTCATCTTTGGATATTTCAGATAAAAATTTTCGTTCCACATAACCTATCATAATTAGATTCCTTGTAAGGATGAATAGATCTTGATGCAGCATAGTCCTTATGCTCTTCTGCGGATCCGATCAAATATGCAAAATCGGCAAACTCCAACGACGCTGTTGATTTTTCATAATAATGTCAGGATGGCGGGGTTCAACAATCTGTTGATTTTTCAAAGAAATATCAGATGATGAAAATAAAATAAATTGTATTCACTAAAACTGAATTAATAATGTGATTTACAGGTTTATTTATAGAGCATAGAATCCTTAACAGATTAGGATCTCAACCGATTATCGAAATTTGAATATTAACAAATTCTCTAAATCTGCAAAATCATAAATAAATTCTTATTTAATCCTAACTAATATTCAAATTTGAATTCAAATCAAAATTTAAAATTTAAATCTAAATGTAGATCATAAAACAAGGGAATAAATCCTAACAAACTCAAAAACTATCAAAATAGTAAAAATAACTTTCAATCGTCGATTTAACCCCGAAGACAATCTCAGAACACTATGAAATTTGGCGTAGAAGCATAATGACTACTCCGCATAATGACTACTCCTGTAGGGCTCGTCAATACAAACGCGTACATATATTATAATAGCGATTCTGATATACGGTTTGAAAGTTATAGCCATTTAAAATCACGGTGTTCTCAAATGATCAAAATGTCTTCTTCTTTTCTAGTCCATCTGATTCTGTCTGTCCATATAATTTTTTGCTATGATATCTGCATCAAATCTCTTTCGAAATCAGAATTGCCAAACCGGTTCTATTGAAACGCATGGAAAGCTCGTCCTCTCTGTTGATCCTTCCCTCAACAAATTTAGCATCAAATGAATATGATTCTTTGCTTTGTTGGGATTTTCCACATTCTGTAAAAAAATTTAATAGATAAAAATACATGTAGGTGTACACTTGAAACAAATGGTCAATTTGGTTTTCATTCTCATTTTTCTTTTGGTGGACACTCAAGAAATTTTTTTTTTTTTCTTTTTTTGTGGGTAAAGGCGGGTTCAACCCCGCAATCTCTCCTTTGGAGAGGGTGTGTCTCGACCACTTGTGTTCTATTTTAGATATACATCCATGACAAAGTGCAACATATGTGACGAACAAGTACTTTCACTTCATTTGACATCCACATAATCAAACATGCCTGCTTAAACACTTTAAGAAGTTTTATGTTATCTATGTATACACAAGACTCACATATAAATTCTCTAAATCTTCAATACATATAATATTATCACCATTTCCACTAGACACACAGTACTAGTAAAATCCAAAAACAAACTCCATATCAAGCGGTAGCATTAGTCTTTAGTTCCCTTTCTTTTTTCTCCTTGGATAAGCGTTTTGCAAAATCAGTCAAGGCTTCTGCGTTGGTCCCCTTCCCATCCACTTCTTTGTATTTCCCTGTCTCCAAATTCACTCGTGATACCTTTTTATTTAACAGCTTTTGGCCGATGTCCAAAAGATTTTGCAAGTTCTCCTCTGTTGATATATCCACTGAAGCTGCAGCGGGATCCAATGTATCCTACAACAATCATCAATAATTAGTGGGGAATGTTTAATCATCATCAAGTAGGCTTAGTAGTAACTATACTATGCTTTTTAACTCACTTGAATTCTTAAGTAGTTATCCTCACAACCGAGCATCTGAAATAGGATGGATGTGTAGAAGTCAACCATGTCTGCATTAGATTCGGAGAAGCAGTCAATTATTGGATTCGAGCCATTTTTGTAGAGCCACCCGATCAGTCCCCATTTTGCGGCCATAGGCGCTTCGAAGTTTTTCCCCTTGGCGAAACCTGTCCCAAGAGAGATCACCAGCAACTTCACACTGTCCATAGGCTTCATAGATGATTTCGAGTCACCATTTTCCTTTAGTATCTTCTTCATCATCTCGCCAATGGCCAACGATGTCTACAATAACACTTCAATTCAATTAGTCAATAGGTTACTAAAAACCCTTGATGTTGAATTTTGCTCAAGCTCAAGAGTTCGCAACCGGATTGTTTGCAGCGACTCCACCATCGATTAGATTGTAACACCTCTCGCCAACCTCGAAACTGTGGGCTGGAAGATATGTTGGGGCCGCAGAGGTGCTTATGCATACATCCGATATTTTAGGATTTTTTTCAGCCTATTTACATATTAAGCATACACACCAAAACAGCATGAGTTTTATGGATCATTGGTAGAGAAAAGAACTAGTACTTCCACTAATACCACCACTACTGTGAAGAATTAGTCTGTCTTACATCATAAGTAGTGAAGATGGTTGGCTGCAGAAGCTTGATGTCGAATGAAGGGATGACGACATTTGTCAGTGTCTCGTTTAAGTGAGTCTCACCCAGTTCATTTTTAACCAAGCTTTGCAAGTACTTGCCATCATATTTAGGCCCTCTGAATGCTTTTATTAAGTTCTTCACCCGAGCTGTTAGACCACTAAACACACAGAACATGAAAGAGAGAGAGAGAGAGAAAAAAAAGGTATATCAATCACACATCTCACTAGTACAATAGAACACTGTGTGTATATATCGAAAGGAGCAAGTCAAGTCACCGTTTCTGAGGGAAGATCTTGGGGCAGTGTTCAAGGTAGAATTTCACGATATCCTCGGCGGCATAGAGAGGCCGCTTGTTATTACCTGGGGTTTTTTTGTCTGGGGAGGTGATCATTGCGGTTACTAGACCACCGGTGCTCGTCCCTGCGATCACATCAAAGTAGTCTGCGAGCCTCACATGCTTTCCATCCAATTCCTGTATTATGCAACCACACGTTGATTAATCGAGTTGCCATACAAGTAACTATAGAAAACAAACAAAATCAGAGTGTCATTATTTTACTTGGAGCTTAGATTCGAGAAAATGGAGGATGACCCCTGGGATAATTCCCCTGACACCCCCACCATCGATGCTAAGAATGGTGAACATCTTTTGATGGGATGAGGGAATCGTCTCAACGACGGTGCCCATAATGAAGGGGCAAAGTTGAGGAAGATATAGGTTGTTTGTGTTATGGATCGGATCAATTTGGGGTGCTATATTTATAGTGAGGAATCTTGGATCCAAGAGAACAGGAAAATTGAATTATTATTGACTTGTTGTGGAAACTAATAAGCACGTGAAACTTTAGACCACCACAATTGTTAATCGGAAAGTTTAAACTAGATAACATGAAGTAGATAATCTTCTATGGGAACAGGTAGTATTGAAGTGTGACTGATTTTGACTGGTGTGCCAACCGGGAAACCACCACTGGAAAGTGAATTAGGCAGTGGAGGGGAATAAGCATATTGTATTTGAAAGAGAATTATTAGAGGGGCCAGCTTAGGTAATGGGTGACAATATATCACATGCTAATTAAGACTTGGTGGAGTGATGCATGCCCCAATTGTATGTTATATATTGTGGAGCCTGATAAGTGGCGGAGTCACCATGGGTCCCGGGGGGGGGGGGGGGGGGGGGGGACATGGCCCCTCTGGGTTTGCCTTTTTCTTTCTTTCTTTCTAAAATATTTTTATTTTGTTGTGATTAATTGATTTTAAATGAGCTTATTGCTCATGACCTCACATACATATGAAATCTTTTGAGAAAAATATTAGATTCAGTTATTTTTATCAATCAAAATTCAGATCACATGTGTTTTTATTTTTTTTAAATAGTAAACATCATCTAATGATGTCTATGATTTGATAAAAAAAAATATGCGTCACTCTGTTTCGAGTTAATTGAATTCATTTTTAAGTTTAAAAAAATATTTAACGAGGTATATACATCGTCTAACGAGATATATGTTTCTCTGGACTTCTAACGAGATATACAAGACTGTATTTTGGACTATAACCAAACTGAGTGTAACAGTGCCTATTCCCTAAACAGCAACACTCTACCACTCAACATTTTCAGAATATAAAACATCGTCGATGTCAAATTTAAATGTATGTATTGCTTATTGGATTTATGTTTTAACATTTTTTTTATGAATCATCGACATAAAATTTGATATATTATTTTAAATTTTGATATTTTTTTTTATAATTATTCAATGACATGCTTTATGTGAATGTACTTATTTCATTTTTTTAATATACTATTAAATTTTAAAAAAATAATGATATAACTTTAGAAAATATTCATACAAATTACATTATGCCCCCTTTATAAAGATCATGCATGGCTCCACCACTAAATCTGATGATGTGCGTTGAGGATTGTTGGCGCTACGTAGGGTCGGATGGGGGTCGAGCATAAAAGGGCATCTCATATTTTTTCATTAGGCTCTAGGGTTTTTATTATCTGCATAATCATTGTAAAAACTTCTCATTGATAGTGGATTGATCTCTAATATGTTTCCATGGATGTAGGCAAGATTTACTGAACCACATAAATTTTTGTGTCTTTGCTTTTGATTTGTTTTGTTTATTCCTTTTATTGATTGCATTTCAAGATCTGAAAATTGTAACATTGTATTCATCTGAAGTGTCTGCATTGCCTAATACAATCAGATGATGAGAGATAAAGATTTAATTCTAGAAGCAATGGAGAATCACTCTTTATTTAGTTTACCATTCAACCAAAATAGCAAAATTATATATGACCACTCAGCAAAAGTAGGATACACATGAACACCGTGTTGGTTTTTTATTAATAAAATTATATTAATTAATTTCATAATGATCTACATGAAAGTAGCTAAGATACGCATGCATGTTTTCCCTTTTGCTTTGTGAACGAAGCCTATGCTATCCAATATTTGTAAGTTTGCACATAACTAGTTCTCTCCAAGGTTTTCCAGGTATTGTCCAATCCTGACTTATGGCAGAATATCAGCAGCATTTGGAGTCCAAATATTGGATTAGGAACCAGTCCACATCATTGTTAAATGGATATGCTCTGAAGACGGTCTAATAAAACTCGATCGATACGGTTGAGCACTGCAGAAGTGACATTCTGATCTCAAATTTAAATGGAGAACCATCTCCAAACATCTATGCAAAAATGATGAGAGAGTTATATGAGAGTTTCTCTCTCTCTCTCTCACTCTCTCCTTTACTCGTATGCAAACCAAGCACGGAATCACCATTGCAAAGTGAATTAGCCAGTGGTGGGGGAATAAGCATATTGTTATTGAAAGAGAATTATTAGAGGGACCAAATTAGGCAGTGGTTGATAATTACAGGCTAATTGAGACTTGGTGGAGTGATGCCCCAATTGCATTCACCTGAAGTGTGTATTTAATTCTCCTTGTTAAGCTCCTTCAAGCTATCTTTCAGTTTCTCTGAAGATATTTATATACAGCAACAACAAAATGTACATGGTAACAAAGATGTAGAATTTTATCTTATCGATCGTTCATAATTTGCATCATGCAATCGAGGGTTCATCGACATCCTTGTGGAAGGAAAAACAACGAGCTCTCACAAGTCACAAGTTTTTCATATTTCATGTACGCGTATCAAATCTTCCACCTGTACTAGTGAGCTCTAGTGGACTTGATAGTACGAAATCCATTAAGTAGCACTAAAATAAATGGATAGAGGCTGG
Source organism: Acorus calamus (assembly GCA_030737845.1). NCBI lineage: Eukaryota > Viridiplantae > Streptophyta > Magnoliopsida > Acorales > Acoraceae > Acorus > Acorus calamus. The sequence goes on from CM060876.1 coordinate 23,358,353, forward strand.
ATTATATATGGTGTGTGGCAGTGACTTAAGTTTTGAGTAAGGAATCGGTTATATCCACCCCACAATTTTTTCTACCCACCCCTTTTTTAATATAGAAAAAAAGATTTGTTATTTTTTTTTCACACCTAACCCACCTCGACACTTCCCACCCCATTGGTATACCAAACCCACCCCGAATCATACACACCCCACAAATCCCTCATAAATTTAGTCTCCACTCTATATTTAAAATTTAGTCTCATTTTATTTCATATTCGACATGTCAAATGTCTTTCTTGTTTAACGTTATTCGACGTAGCACATGTCTTTGTAAAAACAAAATTCAGTATCTCATTCTGGTTCGCATTCGACATGTTCGATGTCTTCTTTGTTTGACTTGGTTTGACATGGTTCAACAACACTTGAATATCATTCTAATGTACATCATTCTCATAATTTAGTTACAAAGCACTTTTCACCGTATTTCTAGTAACACTAAAAAAACACACATTGTTCTAAACAAAACATACATGGGATTAAGCTCACAAACTGATTAGATTACACATTGAGTTCACTAATATCAGACATATCACGTCAAACGAGGAAAACATCAGACGTGTCAAGTGGAAACCAGAATGAATTATTAGGTTTCTGGTTCCACAAAGACATGCTCCATGTCAAATCAAGTCAAACAAGAAAGACACTGGGCATGTCGAACCTGAACCAAAATGGTATATCAGATTTCTAGTTCTAGAAAGACATTTTCCATGTAAGACATCCGGCATGTCGAATGGGAACTAGAATAGACTAAGGTTTTTTATTCTCGAAAGACATGCTCCACGTCGAATCAAATCAAACAAGGAAGACATTAGACATATCGAATGTGAACCAGGTGAGATACCAGGTTTTTGTTCTGATTACTGAAAGACACTCGCTACCTCAAACTATGTCAAACAAGAAAGACATCGAGCATGTTGAACGGAAACCAGAATGAGACTAAATTTTGAATGTGGGGTGGAGACTAGATTTACGGGGTATTTGTGGGGTGGGTATGGTTCAAGGTGGTTTCGGTGTACCAATGGGGTGGGAAGTGTCAGAGTGGGTTAGATATGAGAAAAAGGTAATAAATCAAGTTGTTTAAATTCAAAAAATGGGTGGATAGGAAAACTTGTGGGGTGGCTATAACTACTCCCTTTGTGTAAAGAGGTGGTTACTGTTTTTACTCTCATATTTTGATGTCGAAAAGTACATGTAGTTAGACGACCTAATAAATTGTTATACAAATATTGTAGTAAAAAATGAACTAAGCTTTGATTAAGTCGATAAACATCATCCAATTCTATAAAAGAGATAGAAAGAATCTAATTCTAGAGAGTATTATTCTTCAAACAAAAACAAAAGAAAAAAAAAAGATTTAAGAGAAAAAATCATCTGAGTTTTTAATATTATAACCAAATTTTTTAATAGCCTATCCAATCAACCAACTAAAAACAAAAATTAGCCAGTTGCATATGAACGCAATCAATACAAAAAAAACACAAAAAAACCTCATATGAATCCAAACACCTCTGATTTGAGAACCTCAATGTCCCACTGAGAACATTTTTTTCTCCGTCTCCTCTCATGGTGCATCTTAACAAAAAGAAAAAGAAAGGTTATATTTTTATTTTGTCAATCTATATTTATACTTGATCAACTGAATAAAAAAACATCCGCTTTCATCGTCTTGAAGAGACGAGTAAGACTATACGAGTTGGGCATTCATCTTCTCTGTTAGGATTTATATGATGTTGTTATTCTTTTGATTTTATTCTTAATTTTTATTTTTATTTTTTTTCTATTTTTGAAAAGACGAATAATAATTGATAGGTAACCAATAAGGATGAACTAGATTTGAATTTTGGTTTTATTGGTTTTATTTTTTTTTATTGAGAATGATGAAATAAGGATGGACATGGCCCCTCTGGGTTTGCCTTTTTCTTTCTTTCTTTCTAAAATATTTTTATTTTGTTGTGATTAATTGATTTTAAATGAGCTTATTGCTCATGACCTCACATACATATGAAATCTTTTGAGAAAAATATTAGATTCAGTTATTTTTATCAATCAAAATTCAGATCACATGTGTTTTTATTTTTTTTAAATAGTAAACATCATCTAATGATGTTTATGATTTGATAAAAAAAATATGCATCGCTCTATTTCGAGTTAATTGAACTCATTTTTAAGTTTAAGAAAATATTTAACGAGGTATATACATCGTCTAACAAGGTATATGTTTCCCTGGACTTCTAACGAGATATACAAGACTGTATTTTGGACTGTAAACAAACTGAGTGTAACAGTGCCTATTCCCTAAACAGCAACACTCTACCACTCAACATTTTCAGAATATAAAACATCGTCGATGTCAAATTTAAATGTATGTATTGCTTATTGGATTTATGTTTTAACATTTTTTTATGAATCATCGACATAAAATTTGATATATTATTTTAAATTTTGATATTTTTTTTTATAATTATTCAATGGCATGCTTTATGTGAATGTCCTTATTTTATTTTTTTTAATATACTATTAAATTCTAAAAAAATAATGATATAACCTTAAAAAATATTCATACAAGTTACATTATGCCCCCTTTATAAAGATCATGGCTCCACCACTAAACCTGATGATGTGCGTAGAGGATTGTTGGCGCTACGTAGGGTCGGATGGGGGTCGAGCATAAAAGGGCATCTCATATTTTTTCATTAGGCTCTAGGGTTTTTATTATCTGCATAATCATTGTAAAAACTTCTCATTGATAGTGGATTGATCTCTAATATGTTTCCATGGATGTAGGCAAGATTTACTGAACCACATAAATTTTTGTGTCTTTGCTTTTGATTTGTTTTGTTTATTCCTTTTATTAATTGCATTCCAAGATCTGAAAATTGTAACATTGTATTCATCTGAAGTGTCTGCATTGCCTAATACAATCAGATGATGAGAGATAAAGGATTTAATTCTAGAAGCAATGGAGAATCACTCTTTATTTAGTTTACCATTCAACCAAAAATAGCAAAATTATATATGACCACTCAGCAAAAGTAGGATACACATGAACACCGTGTTGGTTTTTTATTAATAAAATTATATTAATTAATTTCATAATGATCTACATGAAAGTAGCTAAGATACGCATGCATGTTTTCCCTTTTGCTTTGTGAACGAAGCCTATGCTATCCAATATTTGTAAGTTTGCACATAACTAGTTCTCTCCAAGGTTTTCCAGGTATTGTCCAATCCTGACTTATGGCAGAATATCAGCAGCATTTGGAGTCCAAATATTGGATTAGGAACCAGTCCACATCATTGTTAAATGGATATGCTCTGAAGACGGTCTAATAAAACTCGATCGATACGGTTGAGCACTGCAGAAGTGACATTCTGATCTCAAATTTAAATGGAGAACCATCTCCAAACATCTATGCAAAAATGATGAGAGAGTTATATGAGAGTTTCTCTCTCTCTCTCTCACTCTCTCCTTTACTCGTATGCAAACCAAGCACGGAATCACCATTGCAAAGTGAATTAGCCAGTGGTGGGGGAATAAGCATATTGTTATTGAAAGAGAATTATTAGAGGGACCAAATTAGGCAGTGGTTGATAATTACAGGCTAATTGAGACTTGGTGGAGTGATGCCCCAATTGCATTCACCTGAAGTGTGTATTTAATTCTCCTTGTTAAGCTCCTTCAAGCTATCTTTCAGTTTCTCTGAAGATATTTATATACAGCAACAACAAAATGTACATGGTAACAAAGATGTAGAATTTTATCTTATCGATCGTTCATAATTTGCATCATGCAATCGAGGGTTCATCGACATCCTTGTGGAAGGAAAAACAACGAGCTCTCACAAGTCACAAGTTTTTCATATTTCATGTACGCGTATCAAATCTTCCACCTGTACTAGTGAGCTCTAGTGGACTTGATAGTACGAAATCCATTAAGTAGCACTAAAATAAATGGATAGAGGCTGGATTATATATGGTGTGTGGCAGTGACTTAAGTTTTGAGTAAGGAATCGGTTATATCCACCCCACAATTTTTTCTACCCACCCCTTTTTTAATATAGAAAAAAAGATTTGTTATTTTTTTTCACACCTAACCCACCTCGACACTTCCCACCCCATTGGTATACCAAACCCACCCCGAATCATACACACCCCACAAATCCCTCATAAATTTAGTCTCCACTCTATATTTAAAATTTAGTCTCATTTTATTTCATATTCGACATGTCAAATGTCTTTCTTGTTTAACGTTATTCGACGTAGCACATGTCTTTGTAAAAACAAAATTCAGTATCTCATTCTGGTTCGCATTCGACATGTTCGATGTCTTCTTTGTTTGACTTGGTTTGACATGGTTCAACAACACTTGAATATCATTCTAATGTACATCATTCTCATAATTTAGTTACAAAGCACTTTTCACCGTATTTCTAGTAACACTAAAAAAACACACATTGTTCTAAACAAAACATACATGGGATTAAGCTCACAAACTGATTAGATTACACATTGAGTTCACTAATATCAGACATATCACGTCAAACGAGGAAAACATCAGACGTGTCAAGTGGAAACCAGAATGAATTATTAGGTTTCTGGTTCCACAAAGACATGCTCCATGTCAAATCAAGTCAAACAAGAAAGACACTGGGCATGTCGAACCTGAACCAAAATGGTATATCAGATTTCTAGTTCTAGAAAGACATTTTCCATGTAAGACATCCGGCATGTCGAATGGGAACTAGAATAGACTAAGGTTTTTTATTCTCGAAAGACATGCTCCACGTCGAATCAAATCAAACAAGGAAGACATTAGACATATCGAATGTGAACCAGGTGAGATACCAGGTTTTTGTTCTGATTACTGAAAGACACTCGCTACCTCAAACTATGTCAAACAAGAAAGACATCGAGCATGTTGAACGGAAACCAGAATGAGACTAAATTTTGAATGTGGGGTGGAGACTAGATTTACGGGGTATTTGTGGGGTGGGTATGGTTCAAGGTGGTTTCGGTGTACCAATGGGGTGGGAAGTGTCAGAGTGGGTTAGATATGAGAAAAAGGTAATAAATCAAGTTGTTTAAATTCAAAAAATGGGTGGATAGGAAAACTTGTGGGGTGGCTATAACTACTCCCTTTGTGTAAAGAGGTGGTTACTGTTTTTACTCTCATATTTTGATGTCGAAAAGTACATGTAGTTAGACGACCTAATAAATTGTTATACAAATATTGTAGTAAAAAATGAACTAAACTTTGATTAAGTCGATAAACATCATCCAATTCTATAAAAGAGATGAAAGAATCTAATTCTAGAGAGTATTATTCTTCAAACAAAAACAAAAGAAAAAAAAAGATTTAAGAGAAAAAATCATCTGAGTTTTTAATATTATAACCAAATTTTTTAATAGCCTATCCAATCAACCAACTAAAAACAAAAATTAGCCAGTTGCATATGAACGCAATCAATACAAAAAAAACACAAAAAAACCTCATATGAACCCAAACACCTCTGATTTGAGAACCTCAATGTCCCACTGAGAACATTTTTTTCTCCATCTCCACTATCTTAACAAAAAGAAAAAGAAAGGTTATATTTTTATTTTGTCAATCTATATTTATACTTGATCAACTGAATAAAAAAACATCCGCTTTCATCGTCTTGAAGAGACGAGTAAGACTATACGAGTTGGGCATTCATCTTCTCTGTTAGGATTTATATGATGTTGTTATTCTTTTGATTTTATTCTTAATTTTTATTTTTATTTTTTTTCTATTTTTGAAAAGACGAATAATTATTGATAGGTAACCAATAAGGATGAACTAGATTTGAATTTTGGTTTTATTGGTTTTATTTTTTTATTGAGAATGATGAAATATTGAATTAAATTTTTTCTTGTGTTTAAGATTTCATATTTAAAATTTTTGAATGCGATCAAAATTTATTTACACGGTTCTAACTTTTATTTATTATAGAGATTTAGCGATTTTGTGAGAACAAATATTTTATATTATTTGTTTGTTTATATTTGAGCTACTATTTTGAACTTCTATTTTTTTTAAAATTCATTCAAGAAGTTTCATATTTACCCCTCATTGATTTAAAATTTTGACTACTCCACTGTCCATACATAGCGGTCAAACTTATTTAAGACATATGACTAAATAAGAAGGTTATGCATCTGACATGACTTCATCTATGTCACATGTCAGCTCATCAATACAACATGTAATGGCTTAATATTAATCTTAATAGTCTATAAATAACACACCTCTCCATGCAAAAATGTATCGAATCATTCTTATCCTCATTTTACAGTTAGAGAGAATTTCTAGTATTATTTAGGGTGCGTTTGGTTGCGCGATTGCAAAATTGATTCTGTAGGAATCTGCGATTGCAAACCTGATTCCGCAGGAAGCTCACTTTCTCAGCTTTTTGAAATCGCAGCTTTTGGGCACTATTTGCCTGCAATCGCTGGGTTTAAAACTGCGATTACAAAACTGTTTGGTTGCGCGATTGCAAACGCAGCTTCCTGTAATCGCAATCACAATCGCAGCGCAATCGCGCAACCAAACGCACCCTTAATATACCACTTGAGCGTTGGAGGTTCTATGATCCTCCCATCTTCTTGAAAGCTCCGCGAAACAAATGGACGGGAGAAGCATCTCACTATTTATTGTGGAGATTTCCAGCAATACAATAATCCTTACATGGCTTCGTCCTAGACTCCTAGATACTTCAAAATGTTTTAATAACGAGTGAGTTGAGTCTTTTAATATGGATGTGATGTAGTACAAGTCACATATCACATATCACGTGTTTTATAACAAAGTAGAGACATGGAAAAAAGTGACACTCATGGAATCGAACTTTAATTCCAAAAATAAAAACAAGGAAAGTTCAACTCTCAGAAAGAGGAAAGAAAATTCCAAGAAGTGTGAAAGAAATCCAATTGCCTTTCTATTCATAGTGATTTAAAATAAAACGTATTCTAAATTCTAATGGAGTCGTTGTCCGGTCCCTGCATCAATGGAGCTTTTATAAAAAAAAGAAAAAGTAATCAAATATAAATTTTTACAGGCCACACATTTCCAAGCGATGAAAAAAACACTACTCATCTCATGATTCATTGTATTCTAACTATTACATTCGATATTTCACCTTTTTCAATCAAGATTCAATGTTAATCTATATTGATCGCCTATCAAGATGCAAAGTAAACATTTGAAATTTGTTTATGTTTTCGTATTTTTCTTGATCCATAAAGAGCAAATATAAGGTAATCAAGATAAAAATAAAGAAAATATATTTTGAAGGGAAATATCTAGATTGACTTTTCTTTCCGTTTCTACTTCTTTCCCTTCCATTCCAAAGTCTCTTTTGCTAAGCTTTCACAAGATATGTACAGGTGTTTATAAGTAGTAATAGAAAAAAATTATTCACTTGTTCACATTAAAAAAATTTGGTTAAAACTTTGGTTAACATATAATGTTGGGTTTATTCGTGCATTGCGCACGTGCATTATTTTATTTTATTTAAAAAAAACAAACATATGCTGTTGGGAATCATTATTAAAGGGGCCTTCTTTTGCACCCCCGCCTGAGCTATGAGGTTTAATATATTGATACCATGAATACTAAAATAATCACACCAAAAAAAAATCAATACTAATAAGATACTATATTAAGTATCTATAAGTAAAAAAATCCAATAACGCTTAAAAGAGTTTCAAAACCAGGTAAAAATGCAACAGTACCCTTTTAGGAACAATAATTTCAGCACAAGGCCCAAATATCTGCATGATTGTGACTAAAATACCCCCTCGAAAATAGGCATCTGGCTCACTAAATACAAGATATCTCACAACCTTATCCAATGCTAGACTCTACATAATTTGATTCATGGTCCCCCCAGAAAGATGTGTTCCTTTGGCTTGAAGAACAAAAACACATGCACACACTCTCTAATTGATGTACATATATATTGAAATAACAAAAATACGATCACCATTAATTCCGTTGGCTGAGGTGCAGTCACCATATAACTAAAAAACAAATCAAATGAATTACATGTCTTGATATATCTCTCTTTTTTCTCCACGTGAACTCCACCTTTCACTCTTATGATGTTTTCATGTATCATTTTCTTACCATTCATTCAATGTATCCCATGAATTACACAGATTAATTAACAACAAAGCGAGGACAACTTTTAAAATGAACAGTACAATCCCAAACCAAAAGTAATCCATCAGGCAGTAGCACTTGCACCAACACTGGATTGCCTCAGCTTCCTCTCTTTGGATAAGAGTCGCGCAAAACGAGTCAAGGCTTCTTCATTGGTCCCCTCCCCTTCGACGGGTACATAGAGCTCCGTCTCCAAATTCACCCGCGATACCTTCTTCTTCAGCAGATCCTGACCGATCTTAACAAGGTTTTGCAAGTTAATTATTCTCTGTCACCACATCCACTGAGGCCGCATCACCCATCAACGAGTCATCCTACCATGAATCCTTAGTTAATTCAAATATCGGCTTGGAGCTAAAAGTGAGGTTAGGTGGTCGCTTTTAAATTAACTCACTTGGATCCTCAAATAATTCTTCTCACATCCCAGCATCTGAAATAGTATGGAAGTATGAATGTCGACCATGTCTGAATTAGATTCGGCGAAGCAATTAATAATCGGATACGTCCACCCCATTGAACCCCATTTGGTGGCCATGGAAGCGTCATATTTACCTTCTCCCTTTGCGATACCTGTGCCAAGAGAGACCACCAACAACTTCCCACATTCCATAAGGTTCATATGTGAAGAATCACTTCTTTTAATTTGTTGCTTCATGATCTCGCCAATCGCTAACGATGTCTACAATAAAACTTCAATTGGATTAGTCATGAGAATATGTACCAAATTGTAGATTTGAATTTTGCGCAAGCTTAATTAGTAGTGTTTCTCACTGGATTGTTTGCAGCGAGTCCGCCATCGATAAGATTGTAGCTTTTGACAAAGCCTTGTTCGTCTTTAACATCGAAATGGTGGGCTGGAAGATATGTTGGGGCTGCAGAGGTGCTTATGCATACCTCCGAAATAAAAGGGTTCTTTTGAGCCTTGGATTTCGCCTATTTTGCGTATTAGACATGAATGCGAAAGAGCATGAGTTTTATGGATCACTAGAACAGGGAGATATTGTGAAGAATCAATCTTACGTCAAAAGTAGTGAAGATGGTTGGTTGCAGAAGCTTGATGTCAAAAGAAGGGATGAAAACATTCGTGAGTGTCTTGTCTAAGCGAGTCTCACCCAATTTTCGTCGCAACAAGCTATGCAAGTACTTGCCATCATATTTAGGCCCTTTTATCACACTTATAATAGAGTTCTTCACCCAAGCTATTGGACCACTAAAGCACAGGATAGGAAAGAAGGAAAAAAAAAAGGGGATCACACATTTTACTAGTACTATAGAATATATAGTACAAGCAATCAACCACATGCCTATGGTAGCATGGAAACAAATTAGATTCTTTGTATGTGTGTGTATAATTGTTATTCCTTGTGTGTGTGTGTACTATAATTGTTATGTGCATAGAATGATCAACTAATACAATGCTTTATATAAAAGGAGCAAGTCACCATGTCTGAGGGAAGATCATGAGGCAGTGTTCAAGGTAGAAATTTCGGATCTCCTTCGCCGCATATAGAGGCCGTTTCTCATTGTTTTTGTCTGGGGAGGTGATCATCGTGGTCACTAGACCACCTGTGCTCGTCCCACCAATCACATCGAAGTAGTCCACGAGCCTAACATCCTTATCTTCATCCAATTCCTGCGTCGTGCGATCATACTTGATTAACCAAGTGGTCACGCAAAACAAAATCAATCTAAGCATGTTGATTACCTGGAGTTTAGATTCGAGGAAATCAAGGATCACCACGGGGATGATTCCCCTGATACCCCCACCGTCAATGCTAAGAATGGTGGTCATGTTTTGATGGGATGGAAGAGGAGTCTTGACAAGATCGGCCATGAGAAACAAAGAAATTAAAGTTTAATTTTACTATGAATGATAAGAAATTAAAGGTAGCTAGGTTTGCTTGTGTTATGGTGCATTGGATTGGAGTCCTTTTTATAGGGAGGCTCCTTGGATCCAAGAGAACAGGGATTGGAGTTGATGTTGGCTTGTTAATTAGGAGTCTTCATTGAAAACGTGTGAAGCTCAAGCTGCCACGATTAGACAACAAAAGCAGATATGTATCTCTCAAGTTGCAATGTACAATAATGGAACAATAGAAGTGGTATATGTGTCCCCCATGCATGATAAGAAGAGAATAAAGTTTGGTACGCATAGAAAACCACAGATTGTGGAATGTGAAAGAGACAGTATTGTGGTATGTATTTGAAAGAGAGAATAGAGGGATCAGTTAGGTAGTGGGTGTTTTTCAAATGCTAAAAATTTAAAGAGAGATACCCCTTTTTTTGTTCTTAGAGCAATGGCTGATTGTATTATATTCACCTGAAGTTTGTGTAGAATAATGATGCAGATATCATAGCCACACAATATATGAACGGCTAAGATCAAATGGAACAAAAGAAGAGAAGATATCTTGATTGTTTGTGAGTACTGTGACTTCAAACAGCCATAATTTTTAAATCGTAGATCAGAATCGTTATTATAATATGTTCACGCGTTTGTATCGACAAGCCCTACAGGAATAATAGTTATGCTGTTATGTCATTTTTCAGAGCGTTCTGAGATCATCTTGGAGGTCAAATCGATGGTTCAAAGTTATTTTTACTATTTTTATAATGTTTTGAGTTTGTTAGGATTTTATGCATTTATTAAAATTTACTATATTTATATTTGAATTTCAAATATTAGTTGAGATTCGAATTTGAATATTAGTTATGATTAAATGAAGATGTATTAGTCATCTTTACAAGATTTACATAATCTGTTAAGATCATGTTTAATTTAGATTGGAATAATTAGTTGAGATCATAATTTGTTAAGGATTCTCTCTATAAATAGGCATATAACCCAATTGATCATTCAGATTATTGATTAGTTGAATTTTATTTATTTTCTCTATTATATTTTGTTAGGAGTACTAACATCTAAATAGAACTACCAATTATCTGACATTTCATCAGAAATCAACATATATTTGAAGTCCAACATCCCTAACATCCTTCTATTGAAGAATCAACAGCCTTGTTGGAACCTGTAAATCTCGCATCCCTGAAGATTGATCTGATCAGCAGAAGAGTGTAGTCCTTCACCCTGCATCAAATAATGACAAAAAAAATTAATAATGAAATTCAAATAGTAAAACACATATTTTATCGAATTATATATATCAAGAAGGACAAGAAGAATCAATTCGATCACTATAATAATTATGGTTATATTTGTGCAAGATGGAATGTTTAATTTTTCCTTGACCTGAATTCTTTCATTTTCTTTCATTTTTCATGCATGTTTGTATACAAACACACCCCATATACAAGATCTATCAATCTCTCCCACTACATATCGTCTCCTTTCTCTCACAATTATTCTTTGTGACTGCTTCTTAAAATCTCTCATAACTCTAAAGTAATCCAAACATCATCTGTTGGTGTTGCTAACACACCAATACCTCCTGTACTTATCCATCTTACATACTTATGTTCACCAAGCTTTGCATTTAGTGTTTATTTAGTTTGAATGATTTGTCAATAACTTCGTAATTTAAAAAACCAATTCGAGTAGTTGGTGTTGCATTCACACGCAACAACAAAAAAAATCACATGTATTTTTCATAGGAAAAATACTTATAAATGTAGACATACCAAGTCTAACTAAATGCCACTCCACCCAACACATGCAAGAGTCACCACCCCAATTAAGCTAGTCCCCAAACAAGTCACCACCCAAACCATTCCCCACACCAGTCACCACCCAAACGGGTCCCCTCAACACCTACATCACCTGATCACTCTTTCCAGCAACACCTAATTTAATTTTCATTTAAAACACTTGATTTTAGTTTTTGTGCACCCAAATTTTTATTTTGTTTTAATTTTTTGCCGGATGTTGGGTGGATGTTGTTTATAAAAGGTTTTTCGTTTCTTATTTTCCTTCCTTTTTTTTTGGATAATAGTGTGATCAAAGAGTGTCTGGTTTTTTTAGCTTGTTTTGTTGTAAAATGTGTCCTTGCATAAAAAAAGACACTGAGATAAATTTCGATTTTTCTAGCTTTTTATCATGACAAAAATATGAATGGATATTTCATTATATTTAAAATCCAAATAAAATAAAAATTGTATAAAAATTAGAAAAATTGTTATAAAATGTGTCCTTGCCTCTCTTTTCTTTGTTCATGTTTTGCATAATGTCCTGTAAGTTATGTCTCCTTGATACCCCCTCCAACACACCGGGTCGTGGGATCGCCACGTATTATGCAATACATCCAACAGATGAAAATTATTTTTATTTGTGTGGGGAAATCCACGTTTTCTTTTTTCTTTAATGCACACAAGTATAATCGAATATAACCCATACAGGCCTTTTTATTTATCTGCTTTTCGTTAGTGACTTATTTTATTTAAGGGACCCCTTCATTTTTTTAAGTAAAAAAGAAATGGGATGATGATCCTTTTTTTTTAAGTAAAAAGAAATGGGATGTGCGTGTGGTGATCTAATAAACAAAATTAGAATATGAAGTCCAATTTCTACTTCCTCTTATGGTAATAGTAATTTCAATGTGTGACATTTGATACATTATTTTTATTATATTTAGTAGGTTGCCCTTAATTAGTAGGATAATATATAGGTCCACCAAACTATTTTAATCATATTTTATCGCCTTTATTCAATCTTGTTGTTTGCAAGGGAGTTCGGATTTTATTTGTCAAATACACAAACACAGAAAATGCCCAAGATAGCCAATAAGAGGTTGTCACGTAAGTTGTGTAAAAAATTATGTTCATATTTTAATAGACTCTTATAGGTAAAAATGACGAAAATTATGTTCACTTTTTTAATATGTTTTTATCGTCTATGTGGCAGCGCGCCTTAGCTTTTATTAGCTGTTACAAACTTTTTCTGTGTCATTGACACATAAAATCTGAACTCTTTCTGCAAGACATGATGCTAGGCCTCCCTCATATGGAGTGGCATCCACTACCAAGGTTGTTGGGTTTACGGGACATATATTAATGGTTGAAGTACTAGCATATTCATCTATTAATTTGAGCGGCACAATACATACTCTAAAAATTCAAAAAATAAATAAAATTCATTTCATAAGTAAATTATTTAAACAAATTGAATGTATATCTTCTTATATTTTTTCTATTCAAAATATATTTTGCAATTAACTTAATACATATACCATACATTAAAGATATGATACTCGATTAGACCAATAGGTAGGAATGACTATGTATCGACACTCTTGTTTGTAAACAGGGTCGATTCTCATATTGGGCGAGCTAAACAGCCACCTCTACAGCTATTTATTAAAATTTGTGTAGAACTCTTTTTGTTAACATGTATAAGAGACCCATAGTATGATTGATTGTTAAATAAATTCAAGGCGCGATAGGATTATCAATTCATCAGACAAACACACACCAATTGATAAATGAACACAAATTAACTACAACGCGCCTAGCATCATTATTTTGATCTAATTCGTACATCGCGCGATCAAATGTGACTAATCAAGTGATCATACAAACAAAATTATTAGAAACGTAATCTTCATTACT